>NDFZ01004836.1:55446-139672 GCA_002192655.3 Mamestra configurata
TGTTCCCCCCTGCTGCCCGAGGGTTATTTCCTAATTGTTCTAATGAGTCTGCTGAACACAGAACTACTAACTCGCAGACAAAGGGGTTTATTTACATTTCATTAGTGAAATAAAGATGAAAGGGGTTTATATTTGATTGTGCTGTAACATGCTAGGATTGTTACTCGATTCCGCGACGCAAAAGTATGTATACATATGCAGTTGGTACCTACAAATCTGTGATTGAACTAAAGTAAATGCCACCAACTGCATCAACTGCTTGAAAAGTGTCTTGTTTGGAACGTTTTTGTCGTTTTTTGACACAAGTTTTTTTTTTGTTATTTTTTATTTATCTATATGTACACAATACACTTGTAAAACAAAATTATATTTGAAGAGAAAAGCCCAGATGTAGCAGTAAAGCATGTAAGCAATAAAACATTATCTTGTAAACGAACTTCCGTTTACAACGAATAATGAAAAAAGTTCATAAAGAGCAATATCATTTTTTTATGGAACAATTAACGACTTATGTCTGGTTATTCTCAAGAAAATTTGCATAATACCGCTAGAGCCAGCAATGCTCATATATGCATATAACTTGTACTGAGGTAATGATCGCCTGTCTGTATGCGAAGAGCTAAAAACATTTCAGTCATTTTTTTAAAGACATGTCAAGCCCATGGCTTCACCCGCGAGAAAGTGGTTAATTATCCCAAAGGAAACATAGTCTCGCATGACAGTAAGTATTCTATGTCCTATTTCGAGCAGGACGTGGTCTACTCGCCTAGTTTCATCCAGATCCGTTCAGTCGTGAAGTGGTAACAAACCGACAGTCTGCCGGAGTTACTACAGAGTTACTTTTGCATGTATAATACCACAATTTATGTACTGAGAGCCTAGCACGAATGTTTTGACGTACAGTAACGGTTCAGTATAGTTAACGTAGGTGAAATTTGATTATCTATAAAAAAATTGTGAGCCGTCACGGGACGCCTGGCAGATGTGAAACATCGAAATTATTTTGTACTAGTAATATGCTTAAAATAACAGATTACGACAGGAACTAAATATGGCATAATGAAAAAATACATATAGACTGTATATATACATATACCATCGTATAGCGTGGCGTCGCGTCGCCACGCTAACAATCGGTTTTACCCGCGGCTATAGATGTTTCACATCAAAAACTACAACTCCATTTTGGTTTAATTTTATACGAAATACACAATTTGTATCATACAAAAATATGAAAATAGTATCCAATTTAAATAAATATTACCTATATGCGAAACGAGTATTATAATTATAGCAAAATTTTACGCTAATAATGTTACTATAGGTATGTCAAAACATTCGTGTTAGGCCCTCTGATTAAAATAAGGATGAAACTTAGTACCTACTGTGTATAAACTTAGTACCTACTGTGTATAAACTTAGTACCTACTGTGTATAAACTTAGTACCTACTGTGTATAAACTTAGTACCTACTGTGTATAAATAATAAACCTAATACAAATTATAAAAAGCGCAGAACTCCTTACCAAAGTTATCGTTAAGTAATGAGCTACCACTACTAACGCTAACTAGTTGAGACTCCCAACTATATCGCACTAGGAAGCCACTCACGAAACTTTTCAATGAAACTTAGTTACTAGTTTCCACGTAGCTAAAACCTCGTAAAATGTTACAAAGTAACTTTATTACAACCTAGAAACGCTTAGGAACCTTGTAGAAAGAGTACATACAATCATCTCGCCTGTATTCATAAAGGGGTTCGGCAGACATGGTTAGTTCACCCTTGTTTTGTCAGTTATATAAAATTTCAGTTCGATGGTCGAGTTTGTTGTTAGTTTCTGGTTGGTGGTCTGGAATTGTGTCCGATTAAGCCTACCCACAGAAAATCTTCACGAAAAACTGAAATTGCCTTTGTGACTTACTGATCCTTCGATTATATAACTAAGTGTCTAAGTTTGATATGAAAAATACGTATCTTTTGAAGTCTTTGTGATGGTTTTTTTTCAGTAAACTAGAATAATATAAATGTATTTAAACTATTTATCTTAGAGCCGATTTTTCTGTCTGAGCAGAAATGACAATTTGACATAACTTGTATGAAAAATATGTAAAACAGCCATATTTATTAATAATATAAAAGTTACTGGACTTGAAAAATTTGCCTATTTAAGTTGAAAATAATTAATACATTTGATTAAATAATACAAGATTGTTATTTGTTACAATAACAATCTCCCACAAAAATTACTAAAAGATTAGAACCATTTCTGGAACTATGTCTGTCTGTTAACTTCTAACACTCGCCTCGCGGTAGTCATGTTTCGCCGGTAACGAAACCATAGCGCGATTCAGGAATCGGCGCTCACCTAACAACGCCATCTAGGGACGCGAGGGAGAAACTATTCACTGAAGCTACGACAGACTTTCTCTTCAAATATTGTTTAAGAAATACATTAAATTATTTATAAAATATGTTTCAATTTATAAAAAAAATACTTAATACATTATGTTCTTCTTTTATCACGTCCTAAGACAGCTATCTGCTATTTTTATGGGTGTTTAAACTGAATCAGAGAATCCCGAGAAATCGGTTATATTTACTGGTACAACGATGATTTTTACCAGCTCCTCTTATTTTTGACTTTGGTTCCAAATAAATTAGGACTCAACTATGAGCCTACCAAATTGATGGAATTGTTTTTCAATAGAGATCTATAGTAAAACATATTTGAACTTGGGAAATTGTTGATATTATCAATGGCATTCAAGTCAAGCCATCTTTTTAACACATTTATAGAAATCATAGTTTTCACCTAAAAGCTTTCTGGTACCATTTCTATAACATAAAACTGTGCTATTAATACTTAAGGCCAGGTTTTATCTGTGTATCAAATAACCTTTCTACGTTTAGTAATTAATTGTTGCATGGTCGTCGACGTGATAAATATAGTCTAGAGAATTAGATTTTAGTTTTAGTGTTGTACTCGGATTTTTGTTTATTTACGTAGTGTCGAAATGCAGAGACAAATTGTAGATATGTAACCACATTCCGATAGACGGTTTTGTTTATGTACTGATAGAGACGTATGATTCCATCATTTCCATCGATCTATGCTCACATTCCTCAGCTGATCGCCGACGCAGATCGCTCATAGATAGGTAAAAACGACAGAAATCTTTATCTATACTAATATAATAAAGACTGACAAAGGCTTGCACTGACTGGACAGGTCCACTCAAATCTGTGTGGTTCTTTCCTCAAAAGACCATTTCAGACACTGATCTACATGGTCCTCAGATAACGTATTGTGAATGTGAAGACCATGTATATCGCAATATTAGGGGTTCATTTCTGCTAGTTCGAGTTCTTTATGCGGCCAACCCAAATGTCCTTACTTTGATATTGTTCGTCTAATCGTTGAGCTCCTTAAAGTTCTAAGTTTGAGCTACACGATAAGTGACAAATGCTTGCATTGCAGTGTCTGGACAGGTCCACTCAAATCTGTGTGGTACTTTCCTCAAAATACCACCAGAGACATTAAACTACATGGTTCTCATGTTATTTGTCCAGTACGATTGATGTATGGACTTTAAAAGATACTTTGACCTCGGAGTTTGTTCGTTGTTTCTTCTCAGGGTAGTCAGCTAGGAAACACCGCCGTCATCTAGTTTAAAATTTTTATGTTTATCCTACTTGCAAAAGAAATTTCATTTAAAATTTAAAGCTGAAGAGTTTGTTTGTTTGCTTGAGTGCGATGATCCCTGGAACTACCAGTCGGATTTGGAAAAATCCTTTAGTATATGGTAGCCACGTAAAGTAGGCTATAGGCTATACGGGAATGTTTAGCCTATATAAGTATAATATAAACATTTAATGTATGTAATTTCACTTAGACCACCGTCACTCAAGAATTTCTTTCATTCAAAACACAAAAATAGATCATTTTGACGTTGACCAACATCCGCAAGTGGTATATTATTTGAGTAATGATAATTTTACTTACTGCGCATTTACTCGCCGCCAATGTGGTGTTCACTACAATCACTAGTTCGGGGTTGGGTTTTAAGTGAAACAACCAAATTGTCAGTAAGTACACAAAAACTTAAGGGTCACCTCCAGCCGCCACTTAGGATAGATCGCGACTGCTCGTGGCGCCATCACTGAGCTGTGCGCTGCACTTACCACAATTCAATTTTACCTTAATTATGATTTAAGTGTTATTTTAACGAGATAGTCTAGCTAGTAATAACAAAACCGGTTTCCTATTTTGCCGCGGTCATAGAAATGAATTTGATTGCAATTAAAACCGATGTTTCGCCCGATTTCAGAGATAGTCTTGTGCGTGTGTTGAGTGAATTCTCGTTTTGGTTTATTGGTGGTTTTCTGCTAACTTGGGCAGCTACAGGTAAAATGATGAAATTCGTTTAGATCCCGCCGCTCTTACGGACTTAGTCCCCGCGAACGAGAGGTGCGTTTCGTTGGTCCATTATCCTGACAGTTTTGCTGTCGCAATACGGCGTAACTGTAAGAAGCCTGTGGTTGGATGGAACAGACATGTTAGTGATTCTCATAGGGAGGCTAGAAGTAAATTTCAGTTGTGGGTATGGTGTGGAAAACCAAAATCGGGCCGTGTTTTTGAGGAAATGCAAGTTACTCGAAACGTTTTTAAGTCTCGCTTAAAATGGTGTCAAAATCATAGTGAACAAATAAAAATGGACATTTTGGCATCGCACCATTCGAAACATAATTTTAAACACTTTTGGAAGTCCACCAAGAAATTCAGTGGCAAGCCTAGCCTCCCTGTGAGCGTTAACGGTATCAATGATCATACTTGTATAGCTGATATGTTTAAGGATCACTTCACTATCAAATCACCGTTGGGACCATCACAGCTGGTGAACGATGTTGAGTCACATGGTCAGGAGATTGGAGCTATAATTACAGCTAAAAATGTAAAACAAGCTATAAAAGCAATGTCGCGTGGGAAGTCTCCTGGCCATGACGGCATCAGTATCGAACATCTCAAAAATGCAGGCCCTCACCTGCCTAGAGTGCTGGCAATGTTCTATACCCTATGTATGGGACATTCGTATTTACCTTCTGCACTTATGAAAACTGTGGTGGTGCCAATTGTGAAAAATAAGACTGGTGATGTTGCTGATAAATCCAACTACAGGCCGATTTCTCTTGCCACTACGGTAGCGAAAGTGCTTGATAGTTTGCTTAACAAACAACTGGATAAATACCTGAACATTAGCGATAATCAGTTTGGTTTCAGGCCGAGACTCTCCACGGAAACAGCTATCTTGTGTGTGAAGCAAACTATTAAGTACTACACTGAAAGACGAACACCCGTTTATGCGTGTTTTCTCGATTTATCGAGGGCATTTGACCTGGTTAATTACGATATCCTGTGGCAAAAATTTAAAGATATATCCCTGCCTGCAGAACTCACCAGGATTTTTAAATTTTGGTACAATAACCAGGTCAATGTCGTGCGATGGTCGAGTGCATATTCAGAGCCGTACAGGTTGGAATGTGGGGTGAGGCAGGGGGGACTATCCTCACCCAAACTTTTCAATCTCTATGTCAACGCATTGATAGAGGAGCTAAGCAGCACCCGCGTCGGCTGCCATATTGATGATGTATGTCTAAATAATATCAGTTACGCGGACGACATGGTGCTGTTGAGTGCTTCTGTTTGTGGCCTTTCAAAATTATTGGGCATCTGTGAAAAGTACGCTCACAACCATGGCTTGACTTATAACGTTAAGAAAAGTGAATGCATGGTCTTTCGGGCCAGAGGAAAATGTCCGACATCAATACCTACCATAAAACTAGGTGGAATACCTCTGAAGAGGGTGGAAAATTTTAGATACCTTGGACATATGTTGTCCTCTGATCTGAGAGACGATGCAGACATAGAGCGAGAACGCAGGGCGTTGTCTGTAAGGGCGAATATGATTGCCCGCAGGTTTGCTCGTTGTACCACTGAAGTGAAAACCACATTGTTCAAGGCATTTTGTACATCCTTCTACACGAGCAGCCTGTGGGTCACGTACACGCGCGGACAGTACAGCGCCTTGCGTGTGCAATATAATAATGCATTCAGAGTGCTGATGGGGCTGCCCCGATTCTGTAGCGCATCAGGGATGTTCGCCGAGTCACAAGTAGACTGTTTCTACTCTACTATGCGAAAACGGTGCACATCCCTGGTGCGCAGGGTTCGGACTAGTTTCAACGGCATCCTGAGGGCATTCGCGCAGAGGTTCGATTGTCAGTACCTGAACCATTGCTGTATGGTTCACTTACTGAGCAATCGAAACCAGTAATATGTATATTTGGATTTTTACGTGTTTTTATGTATGTGTGTTTTTGTTATTATTTTGTTATGTGTAATTATTATGTGTAATGTGTGTGCTATGATCCATGTTGGTCGAAATAAACGTTTATTATTATTATTATTATTATTATAAATCACGCACACGAGTTGATAATGCATCTTGGCGCGGATGAAACATTAGAGAAGCTGTAAGAACATTATTAGTGACAGTATGGCTAAATACGTACGTAAATTCGTAGACAATTGTTTTATGTGTAAAGTCCATCCCCAAAATTACTGTCTTCTGGCATACAGTGCGTGCCGATATTACTGACTATAAGCGGTAAAAACGATCAAAACGAGTACTTGTATCTTCGTACGTTTCACTGTTTTGCCCGAGTACCCACTTGCCTTTTGTATCCCGTAGGAACCAAGAAACGATGAAGAGGAACCTGTTGTCGCTACGCCCTCGCTTTATATAATTATTATTATTCCCTACGAATGATGAAGGATATTTGATTAGTGTTAGTATCAAGTATTAAGATTATTTTTGTCTATAAAATCTGTAAATCTTAAAAGCTAAATTAGTGTTTATTTGACTATTTATTCCGTAACAGTTATCTATTAATTAAACATCGATTTTCAATTAATCGTTTTTTTAATATTAAAATCGATTCGAAATATCGATTTTTATAGAAAAAATAAAAGTTTTTTAATAATCGATTATATTCTCACATCCCTAAGCTATACCTAATATATTCGCTACAGTCATGTACCTACAATTGAATTCACTAGCAGTAGTGATGTTTCACCGGTCTCTCCTCTAAACTCCAACTCCGCCTCAGGACGCGCGGCAAAACTATTCACTTTGACTGTATAACTGACTAGTTTTTTACAATACTACTAATTTATTAGTTTACTGCCCAATTGCTCCAAAACCACGAGGTTAAATAACAAATATTTCAAACGTGATGGGCCAGAATTATCTTATTAACTCCGGCGGAGCTTACGATCTTATATTAAAGAATAATATTATAACAAGATTATTATTTGTTACAATAACTATCAATCCAAAAATACCCATATTACTATTATATATCAGTATGTCTGTTAATGGCACAGACCCGCCTCGCAGTGGTCATGTATCCCCGGTTACGACACCAGCAGATTGATTGATCTTAGTGCGACTGAAACGACACTAGACGTTCTGTCAGATGAACACGCGTTTAAAACCACTAAATGGTTTTTGATGTCAGAAAAGCTTGTGTAACAATAATTTAATTATTGATTCTGCTGTGAAGGAAACGTTGGGTCAAACCATGGTTACTAAAGATCAACATCAACATCTGCCTAGCCTTTTCCCAATTATTTTGGGGTCGGCCCCCAGTCTAACCAGACACAGCTCTATACCAGTATTTTACATGAAGCGACTGCCTATCTGACGTCCACAACCCAGTCACTGGATAACACGATACTCCTTGGAAGACTGGTGTCAGATTTTCTGGCTACTCAAATATCTACAAATAACAGCCGGAACCAACGACTTAACCTGTTTTCCGAGGCACGGAGGAATCTTGTAACTTATTGACGGTCACCCATCCACGCGCCAACCTCGGCAAACGTTGCTTAACCTTGAAAAACAAACCTTCTGGCTCAATGTAAACCTCGTAACATTTAACATAGTATAAGTGCTACAAACACCTACTGTGAATCAAAAGTTACTTCCCACGACTTCGTACGCGCATATCCCGTTTTTTCCCGTTCCCGTAGGTATTCCCCGTTCACATATGGCCTATGGCATTCATCATGAATGTGGCTATCATATACAAACATAATTTTCAAAATCGGTTCAGTAGATCCAGAGATTCCCCTACAAACTCACAAACTTTACGTCTTTATAATATTAGTACGTATGTAACTCGGGCTGGTTTCCGCAACTCCACGACTTAGCGCGTATTTTGCGTGCTATAATATTAGTATAGAAGTATAGATAAATATTAAATATTATTTTACGAAGTAAGTTATTCCGCAACCGAGCAAGCTAGCAGCGCTTAGCAACCGTTTAGAAGGCTTTATATAGTTGCTATAACATTTAATAAAACACTTTACTTAGAACACGTTACACGAGGATTCTGAAAGGTCGCGCGCAAAGGTCAGAGCCTTCAAGTGAAATATTTTTATGTATTTTTAATTTAATGTTATATACTGTAAAGTCAAATATATGAGAAGTTCCAGCTACACCACTATCAAATGGTTTTCTTTTTTAATGAAAAAAAGGAATATAAATTCGTGGTATGAACCGTGGGTAGAGATTTTGTTTTTAACGTTGGGAAATTTAAAGTCTTCCCCCGCTCTGTGCGGAGCGGAAGGGCGTGTCAGACTCTTACTAACTAAAACCCACCCGTGTTCCTTCAAAATTTCCTGTGCGTTCCAGGGCCGCGGTGACTCTTTCGAACAATTTCGCCGCCATGGCGACAGATTAGAATACTAACAAATAACTAATATACTGTTTTTTATTGTATGCGGTGTATTTATTTTTAAATTGTTGAAATTGATTAAGTCGGACAAAAACATTTATTATACTTATAAACTTTATGGAGCGATAAAAATGCAACGTATGTACGTGTTGTTTCAGATAAACTTAAGATGAGATTGGCATCCTCATAATACTTACATATGTGACGTCATTTATTTATCGTTATAGTGTACCTACGTTTATTCATTTTGTACCGACATCTATACAAGCGAAAACACTTTTTTTTTCTTGCTACATTTTAAAAGTAGCTTTAGCAAAGTTGTCCCACTGTATTTTATATTTATTACCGTCAAATTGCCTACGTCACGCAATCGGCTACGACGCTACGTCGCTACGAAGATTACTGACGTAGCGCTGCGTTGCTACGCTGCTACGAAGGGCTACAAAAGAAAACCGTTCTAATGACTTGAAGAAACACGCTAATGGCTCGTTTTTGTTTGTACTTTTTATAAGGAGAGACTAAGTGGATTTTGTTTCTTACATTAACAACCTGATGCGACAAATTCAGTGTGTTTAATGGGTTTAAAATTTCTTAAATTTCTTCAAAATTAAGGGTGCTATATTATTCCCATATCACGTGATATTTACTGCTGTAACCTAATTAGTAAAGTTCTTTAGAAAGAACAGGTGCGTGGTACTCACGACTTGAGGCTGCAGGCAAGTGCCATTTGCGAAGGCGAATGTGAAAACGTTAAAAATATATAATTGATAAACGCTATTGAAATATCACGTGTCCTTATAATTTGGAACACTGTCTTGAACGTAAACGAATCAAAAGGAGAATGTAAGGATCGTGGCAGGTGGCGTGCTGTAGTTTTAGCCTAATCTTGCGCAAAAAGGGTGTGAGTTCATCTACTTATTCACTGTTAATTCGGCAAAATTTCTATTCATTATGCTTTAACATCTTTATCAGTAAAAAACTCAAGTAACGAGACCGACTTATTATCGTTAACAGGTTGTAAACTCAAGTTTGAGTCGAACAAGTTAACTCGTAAACAATATCCCTAATCCCGTGCGTGAAGTACTTTAATACGTGACAACATTCGATAATGTACGTTAACTTCAAACTCATGGGAAATGGAGCTTTATACATATTCGATGTTACTCTGTTCTTAAAGTTGAACTCTATGGTCCAGCTAGTGAATCTTAGCTAAGTTCTAGTTTCAAATGAGTATGCATCTACTTACAGCTCGAAAATTATATAAATAAATGAACGCTGCATTTAAATTAATATATAAATGATAACACATACCTAAAGCTGGGTACTCACCGATGTTACAGGCCACAATGTAACATTCGAAGCGAGCATGTTTTGTTACGCCGTGTCCGTATAAAACAAAACACATACAAATATGTTCGTGCTCATTTCCACGTACTGACTGCACGAATGCTCGCTTTGTAACATGTAACATTACGCCCCGTAACACCGGTCAGTACCCAGCTTAAGAACTACAAAAATAGAGCTGACGTCACACACATCCTACATCGCAATATTAAAGTTCGGTTTGATAATATACAACAGCCCGACATCAACCACCGGGCAGTTGGGCAGCAGATACACATCACCCGTCTAGTCAGGGGATCCTTCTCTGTGTAGGATGCGGAATTTTCTCTTTAAACTTACTGTAATAATGTCATTAATAAATATGTATGTATTTACGCCCAGACTGTTTTAAAATACTGTAAATCCGATCGCTTATTTCATTGTTCCTGCCAACTTTCCAGTAAACAAAAGCTCAGTAGGCATAATTAAACACTCCCAAATAACTGGAAACAATACCCATTCTGTGTATTGAACCGCGTGAGTTTATACAACGAGCACGCATAATGTACACGAACTTGAGATGTTAATAGCCCACTGCCAGGGCCGTATTTACTCGGGGTTGGAAGGGGTGCAAAAATCCAGAGAGTAAAAGTCCTAGGGGGCACAAGCTGACCACCATAACCGGTAGCCATGCCATTATCATGGTTTATAGAAAAAAAAACCTACCAAGTGTACGCCTTACGACTAAGCCGGACTCACGCGCAAAGGGTTCCAAGATAATCATGTTTTTGATATTTATGACTATTAATTAAAATTAACTATTACCGAATGGTAAATTTATTTTCTTTAGTATCTTCGGAATTGAATATTTTTTTTAAAATATGTTAACAAAACTTTTGAGACCCTTACAACGAGCCCTTTCATTTGATATGTCAAGTTAAAAAAAACTGTTTATTTTGTTTTCTTAAACTTCTTCCAAAATAGACCCCATATTAAAAAATATATTTATTTGCGTAACGCGCCTGTGTTCAGGTCTAAGATGTTCACGTATATACCAAACAACTAATTCAGTTCAGTAGATTCGGAGAAAACTGGCCGTGACAGACGGACAGACAGATGCACCAGTCATCCTAAAAGGGTTCCAGTTTTCCATACGGAGGTTCGGAACCCTATAAAATAAAAAAATACTTTTACTTTTAATACGTTAACTAAGAGCGGGGGCGCAAGCTAACTTTCGCAGCCTGGCGCCTAATATGCTTGAGACGGCCCTGCACGCTGATTATCGGGTGCTAGGGTTGCTCCTTGTTAAATTTTCACGGGTGTTTTCATCTCCTGCCACCCCTTGCCTCAATTACCAACGTTTTTTGCCCAAATAAAATAACGAGGGAGTGATTTATTGATTGTTTTCTGAATTGGAAAAATGTTTTCGTGTTTTAATGGGTACCTGCATAATAAAAATAGTATAAAATTAAATATTTATGTTTTATTTTCTGGTCCCAAGCGACTCATTAATAACTAGTTTCCTTCGAACGCGCATATCCCGTTTTTTCCCGTTCTCGTAGGAATTTCGAGAAATGATTTCTTAGGACTTCCCTGCACGCCCCAAGGAAGCGATATTATGCCAAATTTCAGATTTCTACTAGCAGTAGTTTCGGCTAAGCATTATGTCACCGGAAAATTGCAAACTCCGTAAGATTGTAACAAATATTTTTTAATATTTATTATATTTCTCGATACATTGTGAGCATATCATTTTGAATACAACAAATCCTATCCAAATTCAATAGTTTTCAATATATTCATGCCTTATTGATAAAAAAGAGTTTACAATTTAACGCGATATTTTACAATCTACAATCTGTCAATCATGTATGCAATTTAACGGTGTCATAATCATACTGATTTAGGTATTGAGTCATTGTCAACAGTGAAAACAAGCCAAACTTTAAATAATTGTGAACCTTAATAGAAACTATGAAATCGCAAGTAAAAGGGCATCGGATCCGGTAGAAGTCTATGTGAGCATAATCAAGTCTGTCTACTATATATCTTGCTAAAGTGAATGTAACGCAATATAACCTGCATGTTACATTTGTAAAAAATAAAATACACCGTAAGATTTAAGCAATTTCCTCATCCACAAAAAAAACCTTTGTCCAGACTACTCCAGACAAACAGAGATTCAATCATACATGTTACAATAGAGGGACCACACAATAACACAAGACTAACCCCTTTTAATCCTTTAACAATTTGTCTATTCTATTTGAATGGCGCTCCCTGTAGCTTCACTCGCTCTCCGGCTAGCAAGCGGATCACTCGAGAGTCATCGATGCTCCTTCATTTTGTTTGTTCCAGTTTTTTTCCTAATTACTGTTGTTTTATGATTGCTGCCTGTATTGAAGGAAGGGAAAAAAGAACACAGTTGTTTTAATTGTTCGCTTTGAGTGTGTGGGATTGTTGTTTTGTGATGTGTGAACGAACATTTGCGATGATTGCTACTGGCAATAGTAATATAGAGGCTATGCGGTACAAAGAGTAAAGTCCCGCATACCTCAACTAGAAATGGGAGGATCCTCCTGCCAGATGGTTATTGTGTCTGGTGGGCAACTGCTCGATAGTTGATATTTTATCTGTTGTATATGTTCAAATCGCACGGAAAACTTTGCTTGCGCGATGCAGGATTTCGTTGTTAGTTCGTCGTAGATGGCGCTTCTCAGTTTTTTCATGTGGTACCACTACAGTAATAAGGTGCAACCTCTTCGAGCGAGTGAATCGCTGCGAGTCCGCCCTGTTATCGTCACTTCACGCGATTTTACGTGGAGCAACTGCCATCAGACCTGTACCTGGGGAACACGATATCGCTGACAAGACTAATGTCCGATTTTCTGGCTTCAGACTCCCAGTAACGACTGTCAAAGATGTTCAAAATCTTTCAGAGGCAAGGAGGACACTCGATATGTAATTAAAGGTCACCCATCCTCGGACCAACCTCAGCGTGCTTGGCTTAACCTTGAAGTTCAACTCTTGTGGCTACTATTATTTAGCCAAGAGCTAAAGCTTCGTGTAATAAATCGAACTATGTACTTAAAACTGTATTTAGTTACTCTAGAAGTTGCGTAAAATTTTAAGTAAGTAGGGACTCAATGCACTACACGATTAATTTATTTTGCATATACATGCAAAAGCACCGACCATCTCTTTGAGTAATGTGTATCAAGATAACATCAGAGCGTGTTTGCAGTCCGCACTCATCCCGTCCACAATTATACGGAACACGTAGCCCCGACTAATTTGACTAATTACTTCTGATAACAATTTTACCGCACCCTGTATCACCCCTACTTCCACCAACAATCTGATTTCGACCTTAAAACTGGTACACTAAGCTTTCAAATCGTGTATTAAGAATTTTCATCTCTCGGTCAATAACGCTGCTTTTAAAATGAACTTTAACGTCCCAGAATTAAAATTGGAAATCGAACAGAATACATTCAGCAAGCTTTTCGCTAAACGGGAATGATTTCTGCGGTTCGAAATTAAAATGTCTGTACGAGGATTAAGGTTTATTTTTGTCTGTAGTTAATCCAAAATCGATGGGTCCACTAATTGCTTGATTTGAATGTGGAATAACATTTGCAGTAACGACGGGCTTGAAGGATGTTTTCGAAGTGATTACTTAAAGTTTGAAGTTTAGTAAGTAATTACATACACAGATAAAATGGCGTCAACTTTGTCTCAAAGTGGGTTAAAAGGAGTCCTTAGTTAGCTGTACCCTTATTTGAAGCAAAAGTATTTTAATGGTGTGTCCAGATATTTGAATTGAGAATCTGAATTTTAGTATTTGTCAAACTACCTAAGCTTGAAAACCGGTTTAAGTTTAGCATTAAAGTAGGGTTTGCGGCGTTCTTAACTCCTATTTTCAATTCAGAAGTCGGCCTTATGAGAAAATTATGAATTATTAATAATTTCTTCTCGGCGTAACTGTCATCGCAGGGCCTACAAACTTTCCGAAGTCGATTTGACAACTTTCCAAGGAAACTTAGCGTTCTGCGCCTGTATAGGAGCAGTCTACGAATGGTGGCGGGGACCATCATCGGACACTGCTCATTAAACAAACATTTCCACACGATAGGTATAACTGACAGTTCTCTGTGCAGAGCATGCACGGAGGAGGAGGAAACGATATCGCACGTGCTCCTTGAGTGCACAGGCAATGTGGACACCGAATTCACTCACAGATTTCCTGAACGCACTAAGTGGACTGATCTGCTTCTGGAGGGCGGTTGGCTGGTTGGAATGAGAGCCGCCATGGTTCGTGCACAACGGTCCAACATCAGGACTAAGTGCAAAAATCATACCCAATAGATAGATAGATAAATTGATAGAAATATACTAGTTTCCAAAGTCGAGCCTTCCGAAATCTAGACGTCATTTTTAACCTTTAAATAATGACGTGCGGTCTCACAGGCCAAGCGATGAACATAGAGAATATACGGTAGCACTACGCTAGTGCTACCGTATATTCTCTATGTTATAGACAACATATAGTAGCGCCCTATCAGACCACTCATCACTAGTTACGTTACTTAAAAACCATGTCACCAGCTGAAGGTTAACTTAAAATATTAACATCACGCCTGTCTTTCCCGAAGTACCAATTGCACAATGCACACCTACATTTTGCCAGTCTTGTCTAATTCACATACTGAATGCAACAGGGACTCCCTATTTGTTTTGCATCTTTTGTTCGTCGGTCAGAGTAAGATGTTGGGGTATAATGAATGATTGCTCAAAATAAAAACAATTATTATTTTTTGTCGTAACAATTTTATTCGATCACTGATTTTGATTTTGACCACTTTACATACAACTAGAATAGAATATGTACGGTTATAAGTTATTTTGTCATATCTAATAAATTGATAATTTCGTTACCATTCACTAGTAAGATACATGTTACCAACGAAAATATAATATTGAAAAATACGACATACTTTTCAAAATAATGTATTTTTAAAATACACAGTTTAAAATAATTATGCCAGAGATTTCAACAATTCTGTATTTCCATGATTATAATTTGAATCGCTATGAGTTGTGCAAAAGACTTTGTCTTTAAACCTATCAAAACTGTGTCACATTTTTCAGTATTTATATTTTCTATACTAGCAAACAGATATAGCTATTCAAAAAGCCATAACATATACAATTTTAAACAACAAAAAATAATCACGAACTTTAAAATAACAATTAGTTTTAAAACTACGTATATTACATTTTAAAGTGTTCAACTATGTTCTAATATCTAATTCTATATGCTCCTAGGATGTATGCATGAATATGTATAGTGATAGATATACGGCTACAGATTATATTTAATAATATTAGATGATATAATTAAGTGTAGCTTTTTAATTCTTAGAAGTTAGTACGCTAAGCTTTTATACGAAATAAAAACATACATATTCAAATATATATTTTAGATATTATTTTACACAAAATAAAAACAAATTTTAACAACAATACATACGATATTATACTAAAATATATGTTTTATTTATAATATATCCTAGATTTGATGATATAATTCAATACTTGATATTAAGAGCAACATTAACATTAATTTATCTCGCATATAAGATACGCTAAATTGCCAACAGTAACCTACTCAATATATGTTAATTATGATAAGATTATACGTTACCAAACAAAGTCAAAATCTACGTTTTTACCAGAAAACTAAAAAAAATGTTTTATTAAACAAAAAACTTTCGTCTAAGTTCACAAATCATAATTATAATAAAAAAATATACAATTTTAATGTCTAATACAATATAAAAACTATCCACCTTAACGCCATTAAAAAAAATAAAAAATAATGTGAGGTATTTAAGTTTAAATTAATCATGACCTTAACCTAGAAAGCGACTATGAGTAGGTACTTAGATTATATTTTCCTTAAAATTATTACTATATTTTATAATTAGCTGTTTGATCAGCTGATTAATTAATCGGATATACATATTTATGGATTACCTAAGAATAACTTAATTATCTATTTGATAATGCTAAAAAGGTACGCCATTCCAAAATATTAATGATGATAAAATAAAATAAAGAGAGTGATATCATTTTGCTCAATTTTTTATCATTTTTTTTTATACGGTTCTAGTCCTTTAAAAGTACTCGTAAATACCTGTTCAACATTAGGTTTTTGTTTGTTAAATCTTATATATCCATATATTTTAAAATATTGCTTTTATTTTTGATTTTATTTTTGTTTTGTTTAATTTCTGGCGTACCTTTGCTCGTTATTCTAAAGAATTATCATAATATTATTATATTTATACTTTAGTTATGATATTGATACTGACTGAAATATATATTACTATTTGATAGAACTATTCTAGGTATATGTTAATGTACTTATCACTCGTACTTGTGTGGGTGTCAAACTGCTATATTTACAGTTTTATATTTAATTAGCAACTTTATAATAGACCTAGTAACACTGACTACACTATGACACTCAAATAAAAAAAAATAGAAATAGACTTTCATTAGGTTCCTGACGAAATTTATAGAAAGTTAAAATAGGACCAGTTTACATTTTGAAAGATAGATTCTAATATCTTAAGACGAAAATGAAAGTTAAGTTGATATTTCAGTAGAACTAATTTGGAATAAACACATTTAAACAAGAATATGAAAGGGAAATGTTCTAAAACATTTCCCTTTCATATTCTTGTTTAACTTAAATGGTTAAGCAAGACGAGCTCCTAAAAGTATGTTAAAGATAGTTGTAGATCTAACGGACGGGTACTGACCTAAACTGAAAGTGTGGCTGCAACCATCTTAATATCATTCAGATTACCTACTTAGTATTTTGACAGACGTATTTTTTTTTATTCATTTGAATTTGGAAGCGGTAATTTTACTAAACTTTACACAAATGGTTAAGTTGTGTTCAGTGATTATATTTTATAGTTCAGTTTAGCGTATTAGGGAACTGAGGATTGTATGTACCTACTAATAAAATCCAAATTTCAGAAAATAATACACGAGAAGCTTACATATGATTTCCGAAATCTTGAGATATAAATATGAATAGACATAGAATAACTTGATAATTATTCATTTCCTTCATACCACTCGAATACATTAACTTGGTTTATTATGAATGCTTAATGTCTGCAGCCACATTTCATATGAAACATCGAGATAAGAACAAGGATTAATAAACGACATAATTATTCTACAATAATAACATTTTCAAGCCGAAGCTAAGAAAATGGTTATTTATTTTATTTTATTTACGAGTATTTTATGGATGTTACGCTAACAATTGTGCGTTTTTTTAGCAAAGATGGAGAATGTCCCCTGAGGAATATCACTAACAATTTTGTCTCCTATATTTCCTTCGATGTTTTGCTTCTTTTATACATTCTTTCCCTATTATACCATAATGCTGTTATATTCACCGCTTTGCCTTTTTAGGTAAAATGTTTTCAGACGGCGGAGATTTATTTCTACAGATAACAGATGTTATTTCAATGGTATTCCTCAATGGCTGAAAATCAAATAGATTTAGCACAAGATTAAACTTGGGACTTAAGTTACTATAACTATCAGCATAGAAGGAATATAGACTAGATCGATATTGTAGTAGTAGTAGACTAGATTAGAAAGCGTATAAAACATTTGGCAAATAAATAATAAACAAAATTCATCAAGTTATGTTAAAACTTGCGATTTTAAAATAAAAATTATAATTTGAGGACAAATAAACAATTAACCAAGTTGGCTTCTATTTATGATAGGAAACTAATACATAATTAAAAGTAATCACGGCGATTTTCAAAATTAAGCTGATCTGGTGCAATTTTACAATTAAAGAATAAATTGAATTTTAAGTATTATATATTAAACATAATATTCGTTTATTTCTAATAATAAACATATTTTTATAAGATGTAAACGAATATTTGGATTTGTTATTAAATTAATGTTAAAAAAATAGATGATAAATAAGGTGACTTAAGTATTTTACATATTTTTTAAGTCAATAGATACATATTGGTATAATATAAGTAGGTACACTTAATAAATATATATTTTTATGTATAATATAAATTCAGTAAACAAATTACTGTAAAAACGTGCACGTGTAAATGGCAAAAGGTATATTAAGTGTACACAATATTAATAATGATCAATCTTAATATCAAAATATATACGTACAAGTATAAAATGTTAAGATTGTATATCCTAAATCTAACGATATGTCTGCGATACTGGCGGTTATTGCTGATATAGTATAATAGTACACAATTATTAATAATTGCACACATGATACGTTCCACAATACATAACTTAATACATTGCTATTAATAATTCGCTCTTGGGTTCTGATCGGTACCGTGTTTGAATAATTTGTGAAATTATTGAAATATGTATACTGATACTGAATATTATATTCATCTTGCATATTAATTTGAGTTGTATTTAGTTAATAATAATTGATTAGCGTATTGATATTATTCCAAGTGTAACGATGTCGTACCCAATTCTTCACTTGTTTTTTTTCCTTTCACTTTTCTTTAATTTTTTAACTATCTCGGAAACGACCCATTCCTTTACGTAGTAACTTTCCATTCTGTTATTAAATTATTCAAATGCGAAAGCAATCAGAACTCACTTAGCAAGTTACGTACTTAAATATACAATAAATATTACTTCTTTGTGCTCACGATCTACTAATTAATTGAATTTCGGGAGAATTTGACACGAAAATTGACTCTAAACTTACGAATACATGCTCGAGAGAGGTCCTTTAGTTTCCACTCCGACACAAATTTGATATTAGCATAAATACACATATTCAGAATTAATTTAACAGACCTAGTACACATGAAAATTATTTACGAATAAATTTTTTTAACATGTACCTCTCAACCCATATTCCGATCTAAAAAAATAGTTCCTCTCTCTATACCTAACAGTCAAAAGTATAAACAAACATGTTTGTGCGAAATTAAGAAGTTTTGTGCTCCTGAGGACCACTACGAATGCTATTGTACTTTGCAGGCTAGGTACTAATTCACAAATGATTCTTCAATGAAAGTACCATTTTTGAATAATTCGAATTTTGAAAATTATTATGGCCTTTTTTCTTGGGAGCGGCAACTGATTAACCTTAGCATTTTTTACGACAGTAATAATTTTAACGAATATTATTCACAATAATCACTTTTTTTACTTTATACACTCTCAATTGACATATCGGGCGCGTCACGTTTTCTTGTACAATTATTTTAGTTATTTTTTTAATTTGGACTCTGTTGCTCAGTCGTCTGCGAAATGTTACTCGTGTCGGTCGTCGGGAGGAGCCGAAGAGAGTTTTTTTAAATATTTTTAATATTGTTACACCAAAATGTAACCTAATGGTAAGCGATGATGTGGTCGTAATTTATTATTGTTTGCTTTAAAATAATTTTATGGCTTTATTGTTTGGCAACAGCCATTATACAAAATCCATTCCAATGTTTTTCTGTACTTTATTTTAAAGATTAGTCTCTCAAAGACAATTGTATAGTGACCGACGACAGGTCAATGTCATGCATCAATAAATTACTGGGTACACTGAAGGCGCACCTTTGATTTAAATTTGGTTTCGTCCATTACGGACCAACTTCCTACAAGAGCTTTTTTAAAACTTGCTGTCGTACATTTATTACCGATAGTTACAATTTCGCTTCACTCAATCAATATAATCTTCTTCTTTTATAACTTCTATCCCGTTCTCTCCTCCCGAGCTGTCGACAGCGCCATGCTGTGTGCTGATGGTACATACCTACCTCAGTAAAGTCAACGACAGAAACACATAGTACCTACTTCTGTACACTTACAGAAAATATACCTCGTAAATTATAATTATATTATATAATATTAATGTATAAGTTAAGCTTACTTACATCTACGCGAATCAAAAGATTCTGATATGTTTCGTTACCTTGGTTGCAACTTATCACGTTGACTAACTCCTACTTACAACTAATTGATATAATAATTGATATAAATCGAATTAATTGATATAGAAGCGAAATACGATGATACTTAAGCTAGTATTGCTGAGCTAGCATACGAGAATTACTTTTTATACTTTCTAAAAATATATATTTTAAGTAACATCGCATTGTGAGATTAAATTGAATTAGTAGAACTATTATTTAGTATTCTACGATATGTTTATGATTATGTACAGTTATCGTAACATTTTTATGAGAAAGTTACGATTGTATACGTTTTAGTAGTTTGTCAAGCGACTTCCATATACTTGAGTACAGCTGCAATTCTTGACAAAGTACTAAAACGTCGCAGTAAGTGCCGAAAGTTACAAATTAATATTTTAGGCCCTTACATTATAAGTGCGTGTTATCGAGTCGTGCTGAACTTTTAAAATATCTATCTTAAACTACTCTAATAGCTACTTAGCTATACATTTGCGGGAAAAACTTTAATAGTTAGAATTTGTATATTTGCCATTAATTATGGTCATTTTTCCCGAGCTTAATTATAACTTATGGTATGGAAACACGCCAAAAGCTGAATAAATATGATTAAGTACCAATTTTGTGGCTAATTTTGAACCTTAGGTCTTTGAAATAAGGTTACATATTCACCAACATGATTTTAGTACGCCCAGTAAAATTTTCGTCACTCTCTGTTTTTGCTATGTCTCCATACTTTGATCCTTACACAGATATAATTATGTATGTAGTTCATATAACTCTCACGTCAGATATAATTCTATATACTATTAGAAGGCATAACAGTTGTATTTATATCAGAACAATATCAACAAGAAAACAACGAGTGAATGCAATAGCGCTTTTAGTTGTCAACATTGGACTAAGGTCGAAATTCTAGAGCTTTTCTTGTAAGAACGAGACGTCGCTCTACTGAGTATATAATGTGTCCCTTTCTCTAATTTTAATACTCTTTATATAAAATGTTATTCTTATTTTACCAGGATGTTTTAAAATTGCATCTTTGACTGCATAACACTCTTTGAGGCAAGCTTTTTAGGAGCTTTAATTTCATCATCAAAGTTATATTTCGTTGTTAATTTTGAGGTAAGTACACCACTTTACATAAGAAGTAGCTACTGCTTATTGTAACTTGATTATTTCAAGCTCAATTGTTGCTTTTATCTTTTTTATTTAACTTCACAATCTTGACAATGATTGTAAACTGTCAGTCAAAAGATTGTAAACTAATGGTCAACAACCATTCGTTTTTTTATCCCCATTTTCAAGTTAAAAGCGCCATTGCTGATTCACCCGATAAATAGTCTACATTACAAGCACAGCTAGTTAATAGACATCTATCAGACATTAAATAACTCGCCGATACAAAACGGCTCAGTGATCGAAGTTCTATGCCCACTGTTACGTTACATTTGCTTGCGAGGTTACACATTAAGCCACTTTTTACTTTCATGATTACACTTCAAGCCAATTTTTACCTTCATGGTCACACTTAAGCCAGTTTTTACCTTAATGGTTACAATTCAAGCCACTTTTTACTTTTATGGTTACACTTCAAGCCGCTAATTACATTCAAAATGACACTTCAAGCCATTTTTAAATTTTAAGCTTCAATGATTACCTACTTTTTAGGTTATACTTATTAACCCATTACAAAATATTTTTTTATTTCGTTGTTATAATTTTTTGAATATTGATTATATTTTATCAAACTAGTAACATTACTATAAAGGTGACAACGCAAGCAAATCTATTTAACAGTTGACGTCTACCCAAATAGGACATTTATAATTACACAACAAGTAAATTCAAAAATATCGACAACAACACTGATTTTGGAGTGAATTAGAAGCCTTGCCTGAAGGGGTTCTTGATGGTGGGCTGAGGCGCGGGAGCAGGTGCGGGCGCGGGCGCAGGGGCGGCGGCGCCTCCCGCCCTGAAGGGGTTGCTGGCCGTCGGCTGCGGCTGCGCAGGCAGCTGTCGCGGCTGATTGTACTGGTCCTGGTACTCCTGCTGATACCCTTGCTGCGGCTGCTGCTGCTGCTGCTGCTGATCGTACCCCTGGCTGTAGTTCTGATACCCTCCCTGGTACGACTGGTCGTAGCTATAAGTACCCGGATTTGTATCCACGTTCGATTCTTCAGTACCAGCCACCTGCCCAGAAACGTTCGAGTACTCAAGATGGTTCTTGTACTCCCCGTTCACAGGCCTCTGATCTTGCAAGCTGTACGTTTGGTACTCCTTGTCTGGCGGGTCAGCCATCAAGATGTTAGCTTCGTTCTCAAACGGCTTGAAGTCGTAGATGTGTCGAAGGTACATGAGCACAGGGGCGTACAAAAGATTGCTGAAGGCGATGAACAGGTTCAAAGCAGTGAACCCTATCGCTTCCACCACTTCGCCAGCAATGATTGGCCCGACGGCGTACGCGAAAGAGTATGATATGTCGGCGATTGCGTAGATGCTTCCGTAGACAGACGAGTATCGCACGTCCACGAGGTACCCAAGAGTTGGCAGCAAGGCTGTGTCGATGAGTGCGATTCCAAAGCATATACCGCAGATGGGTATCATCAGCATTTTGTAGGAATTCGCGAAAGGTATTATAAAACAGCACAGCCCTTCGAGGGCGAGACCTCCTGCCGCCATTAGCCACTGCGCCTGCGGATACTTCCTCGCCATCTTTACAGTTATGATCACTCCCAAGACGTGAGGGAAGAAGGCTGGCAACCAAATCATTCCGATCTTCCAGTTGTCTTTGGTCAGATTGTCTTCCATCCACAGGGAGATGGTTGGTTCTAGGAACGCTAACGCTACGTTGGACATCATCAGGGCTCCTGCGCAAACAGCGATATAGGGATCCATCAGAAGCTTCCAGATAGGAGTACTGGGTGGTTTAGGCTCTCTAGCTTCCTTCAGCTGCGTCTTCAGAGGCTTCATCACGAGCAGCAGCATGAACCCGTCCATTAATGATATTAAGGCGAGGATCAAGAACGGTACTTCTTTTCCTGCGAACTGGTATAAAGCGCCACCGAACGGGGGTGCTACCAGACAACCAAAGCTGATGAAGGCCAGGGCTATACCAAGAGCTTTAGATCTCTCATTTTCTTCAGTAAACCTATCAGCTATCATCGCTAGTCCAGATGTATCAGCGAAGGCAGATCCTACGCCCTGCAGACTCCTGGCGAAGAATAGCATGCCGTAGCTGCGGCCGCAGGCGAAGATCGATGTAGAGAGGAACATAATGATGAGGCCGATCATCATAGGCACGTCGTACCCGATGCGGTCGATTAAGGCACCAGAGAATGGGTTGATCATGAGTTGAACGATTGCCTTCGAGGCGAACAGGACGCCCGTTGCCGAGTCCTGGCCCTCGTGAGATGCTGGGATGATTTTGGTCGGTGTGATGGTCTTATTGCCTTCCATGTAGGGTGTCATGGTGACCACATGGTCGTAGCCCGCCTCGCCCCACGCGCCGATGTACCGCAGGTAGTCTGGTATGATCGGCACGATCACCATGTATAACATGTTGTCGAGCAACAACGCTATCGACACGATTACCAGGATGATCTTCCTCTGCGACGTCGGCTCCTTGATCTTCTCCCACAGAATCTCCCTCACTTCCCTCACCTCGAGGTTCACCATCGGGATGACCGCGCTGTCGATCTTCTGCCATATTGACTGTGGTCCCTCCGCCATCTTGGATTATTTGTACAACTTTTATATGAATCTATCTGTAGTAGGGACCTGTGTTCATCTTCAGGAGAGGGCTAGGCGCGCCCTCGTTGTGTTATTTGCGAGTTGCTCACACATTTACGCGTCGTCCTTCAGCGGGACCTCGATTGGGAGTTCGGAACCTGACAACAAACAGAAATGATCATTGTATTATCATTTCATGAGAAAGGGGGGGAGCTGCAATGTTTCAAAAGGATTGTGAGTCGATCTTTGTTTCTGTTAGTTGTCGTTCCTCTGTCCCGAGCGGTCATTATAACGAGAGCTTCGATTTCCAAAGACGATTCAGAGTCCTTTTGAACACAAACACATTACTGATGCATTAGTAAAACGTCACACATACTAACACGAATAAAACAATATAGCAATGGTTAATTAATGTTTATAAACCGTTCTAGAAAATTAATAATTCACTGTTGAAGCTGCCATTGTTAATGTTAATTACCATACTAATAATAATGAAATGAATTGCGTGTCATTTGCTGTCCAAAATAATTAATTGACGTACAACAGTTTTGTATTTAAAACCTCGATTTTGATCGCAATTTATAGAAGTTTAGTTGAAACCATTGCTACCGAATATTGGAGACGTATTTCTACTAGTACCTAAAGGTGGGGGGCTGGTACTGACAGGTGTTACGGGGTGTAATGTAACATGTTACAAAGCGAGCATTCGTGCAGTTATTACGTGGAAACGAGCACAAACATGTGCGTAAGTGTTTTGTTTTTTAGGACACGGCGAAACATAACATGCTCGCTGCGAGTGTTACATTACGGCCCGTAACACCGGTCAGTACCCAACTTTATACCAACTACTAATTCTAAATTCAAAACAGCACGTCTTTGCAACGTCCGAGTGATTGACGTTTCCCTCCCTCGATGCAAAGACAGTAATTGTAACAACTTGTTTTACCAAAATCCAATTTGCGAGGTCCCTCGTTGCCGATGTCATTATAGCGAAGGGAGCTTACGTCGCATTTTCTTTTTTTCTCACAAAATGGCGCGTTCAATCAGAAATGTTTTCCTATTAGCTTTGACAGCCTATTGGATGTATTTTGTAGATTTTTTCCGTAATATGTGATCTTTATTTATGATTTTATCGATGAGTGGGCAATGTTTATTCATGTAGTTTATTTTCCTGTTTATGATGGTGTACTTCGGTTAAAATTAGGTTGAATGGTTGATTCCGTGATAGTTAATTGTCTGCGTATTGCATATAAATCGTTGTATACATTCATACATATAATTAAATAGTGGAATCGTAAAGAGTATTTTCATGAAACTTGATGTTTTCAATTGACGAAAGAACTGCTGAAAATATTTTTTACAAATTAGCTTAAATAATCATTAGTGTGGGACGCTACTTGTGTCGATACTCTTGCGCCATCCCACCTTCCTAGCTCTTCGTGCTGTGCTGGCGCTGCTGCTGCGGCTGCAGAGAACCTCAAGCGGCGGAAATATAATAAACTTGTTGGTAGTTATATTTGTTAGAGCCGTTTGGGGTTGAAACTCTCGGGTCTTGGGGTCTGAGTGCACATAACTTGTTTAAAGAACAAGTTAACACTTTATGAATTTTTTGACGCCATATTTTAGGGTTAATTTAGTTAGGAGTTTTTATTTTTATTTCTAGTGTATATAGTTAGTTAAGTATTTATGGAATAAAAATAATCCATATAATGCAATAGATCGCATCGAGTTATAGGCTATAAACTTTTTAATTGTATAAAAAAATTGAAAAGATAATACACATGAATATTGCACGCTGCATTTGCCTCAATAAATTTTTTTGTAGAAAAATACCAAGATTACGATTAGGCTAGTCACGCACAAACAAAATCTAATCCTCCGATATTGTAGGAAGTAATCATCTGAAGCCATCCAATGCTTTGCTTACCCTCCTTTGTACACAGCCTCGTTAGAAACGCAAAGGGCGGAAAATCCCCCGGCTAAGACTTCGCACGAGAAGAGAATTTCAATGAGAAAAGGTAAAAATGCGGAAGGAAAAGAAAAAGAGTGATTAGGTGCACCAGTTCCTGTCGCTGATAAGTCTATTCGGATAGAAATGGAGAAGATTCTATTGAAACTTGTCTCGGTGTTGCTAAGCTGGGAAATCCGCACTGAGGATATAAATACATAGCTGTGTCGTAAAAGGTATTTCTTCTACTAGTAAATTTAAATTTGATTTTTCTGAACTCAACCACTGAAAGCGATTCTTGAAAATGAAAGAACTGATTTTAATTAAACTTGATACGTATACGCAAGATACCTAGGTCTATAAAATCATTTAAGTACTTTTTCGAAAAATCGTTTGAGAAATAAAGAGAGCAATTTTACGTTTTTATTAATTTAACGTTAAAAAAAAAACAAAATAATAAGTTTTTACAAAACCAAGGCTTCAAGACCCCCAGCGCTTACCTCTAAAATTTAATTCCTGCTGCATCGACCGTGTACACTCGTTGGACGAGAACTTTTCTTTTAATAATTGTATACCAAATATTGTAAAATCATTATTTGAAAAGAGTAACCATGGAGTTTCTTGTCCGTTCTTCTCCATAAGAATCTACCTTTCCGAATGGACAGTAGAATCACTTTATTAATTTAATACTATTATTTTACTGAACTGTAAATGATGACGTTGCCGTTTAATGACCTAATTGAAATAAACGCTTTGACTTTGACTTTTATCCGGTCGTCAAACATGTGGCAACTCTAACCCTCAAGATGCACCCGCAAATGTCTAGTTTTGGGTGTCACAGACCATCCTGATCTGTGTAATATATACAATTATATTAATAAATAAATCACACATTGAAAAATCACTATATTTCTCTCTAAAATATTTTTCGAAAAATCCTGACAATCGCGGTCAACACCACAAGTATACAAATAAAAAAAAACTACAAACTACCAACAATACTCCTAAATTCATTGTACAAAGTATTCCATCACCGATAAGAAACCAGCAAACGTTAATCAAGTTTCATGAAAATACTCGACAGGTCATTAAGTATTAAAAAATAATAAATAAAGCACAGCTTCGCATAGGTACAACACTATAATGAACGTCAGGCCAAGGCTGCTTGTATGCGGGTCATGGCGACTCTATGGTAAAAAGCACGGGGTTTTGTTAGTGTTCCATCGGGTATAAGTTATTAAGATAGGGCGGAGAAGGTTAGGTTATGTAAGTTGTGAATGTGCTTTGGAGTAGCAGGAATCGTGGATTTGATTGAGATAATGTACAAAAGTGTATCTGGACAGTTCATTGAATGTAAAAATATCGGTCATATTAGCTGGACATAGACGTCTTTTCGTATAATACACCCTCGATCCTTAGTCACGAAGTCTTAAGTAAAGAAAAAGCGTTTATTTGCACCAAGTATGACGAAATACCTGAAACAGCGAGACGAGGCCGCGGCAGACCGCTAAGGAGATGGCGGGACGACCTGGATGTCTTCCTTACGAATTGGAAGAAAGAGGCCCAAAACCGTGAGCAATGGAAGGAATGAAGGGACGCCATTACGCAGCAGTGGGACAGTAGAATAATAATGAAGACGATATGCCACAAAAAAAGAAACAAATAAAGTGACTTATTTAGTAGACTTGGGAAAATATGCGTCACATCCGTGCAAAAGGGCCATGGCTCAACAAAATGTTTGAACTCGTGTGCGAGACAGAGCAATACTTGTTTTGATCGTTTTTACTGGAAATCCGTTTGTCTTTGTAGGCAAGATATGGACGATGCATGATACAGGAAAGTATATTTAAAAAAAAAAACTCTCAATTTATCTATTTATTAATACTGTATGCACTAGTAAAAAACAGTGCACAAAGGTGGGCTTCATGCTTCGCTAGTTATATAGCCTCGCTACTTCCAAGACTTGCACCACAACTTGCATTTCAGTGTTGGTAATCAAGTAAACTACTCGAGGCAGGAAGTGTCGCATGTCGCCACTACCTCGACCTGTTCAAAGAACGTATATATTTGCAGTTGAACATAAAACTAAACTAATGTCCTAGGTAAGCGAGGGAGGCAAGGCTACACTACTGAGTCACCGTCACATTTGGGTCAGAAAACTTAGAAAAGGTTGCCGCATGGGTCGATCAGCGATGATAAGCTACGCTTGCCGAGGTCGGTCTATGGATGTGTGGCCATCTATTACATACCGAGACTCTCGGTGTCTCGGTATGTAATAGATGGCCCTCGTGCCTCGGAACCCACGTTTTTGGCCCCAGATCAGGGATCATTTGAACATCTATGACAGTCGTAACGTGTAGTTAGAAGCCAGCCAATCTGGTAGTCTTGTCCAGGGATGTCGTGTTACCCAGTTTCTGCGTTTTGGAGGTCAGATTTATTTATGTTAAATTTAAATCTCATATAAGTGAATGTATCATGTTCTTATGAGAAATAAAGATTCTATAAACCTAGATAGGCACTCTCTCCACGTACAATACTGGTGTTTAGCTGCATCCGGTCAGACTAGATGGGTCATGGTTGGGAAAAGACTAGATGGATTGATTTATGTCTAGTAATATAAATGGGGCATCTGTCAGTTCACAGTGTGCTCGCAAGTTCAAGTATGATGGAATCTGGCCCACTCCTCCTCACAGAGAGGAGGCAGTGTCCCAGCGTGGGAACGTTATAGGATTCTTATGCCACACAGTGAGAACTCTGAATGACTAAATTATGTCCGATCACTTTGCATCAGTCTTCCTACCAACTTAAAGCCTAGTTGTCAAGCATAATAATAATAATAATATATCATTTAATTCAGGTAACAAAGACCCATTAAATAAATACCTTACAGACTATCATACATATTTATAAAAACCACAAAAAAATTAAAACACTATTTTCAAACGGGCCACAGACCACAGCCACCGGCGGCTGTCGCGCGCCACGTCCTTTAGTACCGCGCAAACGAAGGTGGTCGGTGGCCGCCACCGGTGACATGTCGCGGACACTGAGTCACGAGTGAACGCCACTCGCTACACGTGTGCGGTGATTCCGTACAGAACGTATTCAAAATCATGTAAACAGCAGGTAATGCCGACAGAAGCTTATTGCCCAAACATACGTGCGTAAGAAATGTCACGCTAGATTCTTATTGGTCCAGTTGGCACATGGAAACACGTGAATTAGTTCCTCAATTGCAGTTTTACCAGTATTTTTTATCCGTGTTTTACAAGATCAACTAAAATAGATCCAACTTGTGGGAAGGGGTGGAGAAAATACCACGTCTTATCGACGAGCACAGTTTTCCATGAAATTCGTTCAATCCTAGCCGTCGTTAATCCTATATTTCATCTACCTTCCGCTTCCCTGTCTCTCATGCACACGTGACACATTCTCAATCTTTAAGCTACGTTCAAATTCCACATTCAACCTACAAGGCTGCAAGAAATGAGTTACCTACATAAATATGCCAGAGATTCGTTGGCAATCAACCTTACGCAGAAAATCCAAAGTTGAAAGAGATACAAATTAAATCAATAAATACACCATAGTGAATAGGAAACAGAAAACTCAATTCGATCCCTATCCATTCCTATTTCCACATTGATCTGTAAATAAAGCATCCATGTTTACGTAATCAATTAGTCCACGAGAGGCTCCTGTGAGCCCCCTCGTCGCAAGCACTCTTCAGAACGTACAAATGAACAAACAGACTGACCGATATCAATAGTACCAGGCTGCCATACGCGCACAGAAGTAGGAGGAAAGGGAAAATATTTGCTTTAGAAACGTGATACAGAGAGTGTAGGTGTCTTCTGGAAGCCTGGTCTAATTTAATTGGAACGGAAAAACACTGCGTCGTCTTGGGGCTATTATATTAATAAACAGTTACTTTTGTTTAACTTATTGGTATATTTTACCTAAGTATCTAATATTGTAACATCTCACAACAATTTTATATATTTTGACTATACACTGGGGCTAAATAAAGTCCAATTACAGGTAAAAGAAGTTTTAGTGAAGAGTATCGTGCGTACAGTAAGAATGTGGTATGTAGAATAACATGACACATGAACTGTTTAAACAAATAAGCTACTAAGGCGTTTGTTAATATAAACGTTAATAAAACACGGATAAACGTTAATACAAACGGCGTTTCTAAAATCATAGGGCGTGAATGAATGGATTTGCGAGTGTAGCATTATAAGCAAGTGTTACTCTGCCGGTGTTCAAAAACAAAGATTCTGATCCTGAATCAGAGACAACTGGCTTAATTTCATGTTTTAAAAAATGCCTTACCTATAATAGATAGGTTAAGTTTACAATGTAGGTGTCATTTAAACGTTCGTAGCTCGTAGCACACTGCGCTACGCCGTAGCACAGTGCTACGATTAATCAAAATTCAGAATGTCAAGCTTTATTTCACCTCCAGTATGTAATTTTCAAACGAAAAAATGTGTAAAATTTATATTCTTTCTTTTTGAAATTTTCGTTTTAATTTCTTTTTACTCGACAGCGGCGGAGATCAAACGGTGGATAATGTTTTTGTTAACTACTACATATTCTTCACTATTAAGATTACGGCAATTAATATGTACATATAAATTATTTATTGAAGAAATAAAAATGTTGCACAAAATTGGAATAAGGGCAAATGGACTAATATCGCTTGATATTATATAAAATGTACGCCCAAAAGCTAACTCCGTCAATTCCAATAAAATATACGTAACTTATGCAAAAAGTTACCTAACCCAATAAGTTACAAAATATCGGGCCAAGCCCCGCCACCTCCAAGTCGGTAAGCCCAGGTGAAATTATCGATCCGTGGCGTGCCAGCCCACACTTACCCGGGCGCACGCGAGCCCGAACTTGGCGCGTTTCGCTCAAACGTGAAGTATTTTGTTATTGTAACGTTTTTGTTAAGTATAGGTTGTTAAGGTCGTAAGGCCTTGGTTATTGAGGATTTGTAGGTATGGTGGCTTATGGGGTTTAGTTGAGTTGGTGGGATGCCACCAATCATATATACTCCGCTAACTCTCTTCAAAATTAGAGTGAACAGGCTTCTTCTGGGTAAGCTCGCTCCATCGTCGACTTTGTCTCTGTCATCTATGACCTAGACTAGAGTCAAGAGCAAACTCATTTCAAATAAATAAATAAAATATGTAGATCCCTAAATAATAAGATAAGTTCTCGTTTCGAGCTTAAAAAAGGTGTCGAGTTTAACTTTTGGTGAGTTGGGTGTTTTCAAGCTAGTCATTGTATTTATGTAAGAAGCAAGCAGGTGTTTTTTTTTTATAAATTTTTAGTTGCATATGTACGTGCTATGAGAGCGAGGGAAGGTCGAATACACCTTTGATTTTTTTAATGTGTTTGCTTTATTATAATGTCACCCGCGTCTATGGTTAGTCTTTGATAATACTGGGTGCCACGGCTGAAACTCGTTCAGAGAGTCCATGAAACCTCCAATCATATAATGAATACCAAACTAATATTATAAAAGGTAAAATTGTTTGTTTATAAGTATTATTTCTAGTAGTGCTGATCCGATTACGTTTTATTATTTTTTATTAAGTATAAAAAGCTTGACAATTTTACAAAGTGAAGGAAAAAGGTAGTATGAAACAAGGAGATATTGAGTTAATGCAAAGTAAATATATATATAATAAAACTTCCACTTGGGTATTAAGGAACCGGCTATAACCAGCTAAATTACTATCAAGATCGCTCACGAAGTAAACCCCTAAGTTGACATAATTCACGAATTTCACGATAACAATAGGAACTAATAAAGAACCCCATACCAACCCCATTAGGTATAGTTACAGCCCCATAACCATGATTTCATTAACCGTTACGACCGGATATGGGGCTGGAACGTTCCTATTGTGGAAAATGGGACAGGATGGCGGATAGACAGGTCGCTGTGTCATCCACTTACCTACATAGGTGAATAGAATAGGAAGGAACCATTTCTTTTTGTCAAAAGAAATAGATATTAAAATCCTTAACTGTGTTTTTTGTATCCCCCGGTTGCTGAATTTTCAATTTTCAAGTAAAGACCACAACAATCGGGGATATGTTTGGTTGTCTTCGTCATTTCGTAATAAACGTGCAAGTCTGCCTATACTGAACATAGATTTTTAGAACTCACGTCGCATTGCAACTTACTGGTACCATACATTAAGGTTTTCGTAGACAGGTGTGACGCGACAACTATAAGGAGACCAGTTACTATTCATAGAAATTGTTCAAGAAACAATATTACCTACCTTTATGAGTTTATTATTATGCTCAGCATCAAAATACAACTATAAAAACACAGCAGTGAACTAGAAATAATAAGTCTAAGTTCAAGGTTATATAAATCATTTGCACGTTCAGCGCATTGCAGAACTAGCTGTATATTATATAATATACCTAGTATGTTTCTATATTCACGGCAGCGTCTACCGTCTACCTCTATTCAACAAAATGGCGGCCACGAGAAACGAGCAAAGGGCTATTAATCATAATATCGCACGCGTTTACAGCAACAGAGGTAGGTTATTGATTGATGTAAAATAGCTGTTCTGTGTTAGGGTACTGGTAGTACACTATTCGAGCTTGTGACTCAGTGCTAGGATTTGGGAGCGTCAGCGAACCGATCAAAATCAATCAATGATCTAGCCAATGTGTCTGAAATTCATATTTTGAGAACCCATGTCTCAAAAGAGGTCATGCTAATAGAAAAAGAAAAATATACTAAGTTAGGTTCCGAATCTAAATAATAAAAATACGAAAGATTTATGTTTTGATGGATTGATAGATGTATGTTTGTTGCTCAATCACGTCAGAACGGCTGAACAGATCTTGATTTGGCACAGAGGTAGATTTTAGTCTGAAATAACACATTTTTTTTTTTCTTATTCATACAATTTCAATATAGTACGTTGTTTTGTTACTTTAAACTTTACTTTCGAACACAATGTATATCCAAGGTGTAAAAAAATTTATCCCGGGAGTATGTTCCCATGGGATAATATTTGACATTCATGCGGGCGGAGCCGCGGGCGGCAGCTAGTTCGCTATAAAATCTTTGTTTGACTCGGTGTAAGGCTGATTTCTGAATTCATATTTGGAGACAAGAACGTGGCAAACCCCTAATTTAGTGCCAAAATTGGACAGGTTTTCAGGCAACTTGACACCCAAAACGGAGTTTGACAAAAAAACAACTTCAAATGCTTAAATTGAAAAATCGGTGGATATTCAACAGCTTAGGTACTAAGCTTAATTGGAAATGGTAAGAGACATCACGAAAAGCTAGGATTATAATATAGGTGGGTGACTGGTGCGTGATTTGCGTTACTTGCACAGTCGGGAAATAAATGAACCCAGCGTACCCAACAAAAGAAATCGATTCTATTGTATTAGTCACAAGAGAGGCACTCTTTCTTCTCGATACAAAGAATAACACAATTTATTTCGCACAGCGTTTTTCAAATATTATCTCCGTTAAGTCTAACAAAAAACAGTGCCGTGACAGAAATACGTAATGGCTGGGGCTCTGCTCACCCCCTAACTGGATTATATAGAAGGTAAACAGTCGCATTAAAATGAAATGAAATTGCAATTTCTATGAGAGACGGACTCCCTGTGGAGTGTACAGGCACACGACATTGTTGCATGAAACGTTTCGTGTTGGTAATAACTGTTTGTTATTTTTTGTTTTATTTACATGATGCATTTATTCCACACCCGTCTAATTTAATAAGCAATGTTATTGTTTTATCACGCAATGTTGATGTAGTGGCCTTTAGTAGCGTAATCAAGAGCTTTGTTATAGGAATATAATTGCTGCAATAAATCTTTATATTTTCCCTGCGATGCAAATGGTTTTAGATTTTTTTACACCTTGGATATACATTGTGTTCGAAAGTAAAGTTTAAAGTAACAAAACAACGTACTATATTGAAATTGTATGAATAAGAAAAAAAAAATATATTCATGTCACACATAACTTGTTTCCCGAAACTCGGTAACAAGCCATAAGAACGATCACTATTTCAGTCACAATGCGACATTTCGACAGTATTCTTGGAAAAGCAATTCCGCCTTTCCCTCTAGTTTCAGATGTGTCAGCATTGCCCAAAGTCTTCCGCCTTTTAAAAATAAGGGTCTCGCAGCACTTACAAAAAACGGTCTAAAAATTCTCGACATTTCTCTAGAAAAAGTTCATCTAAAACATTTCTCGAAAATCTTGTGAAGAAGCAGTTTTTTTTCTTGACATAAAAGCCTTTGGGTATTCTTTCTGTTCTTTCATACCATACAAAAGCTTGGGCTAAGAGTCTACGAATATTTTATAAGAGAAAAGGATTCTAAGACAGCGAAATATTTTATATTTATGGTTTTGTATGTGGTTGTACTGGCTTTTGGTGTCCCAAACAATAAAATAAAAGTAAAACCGTATTTTATAAGCTTATGTCACCAAGCCATCGCACCTTTAATATTAGGTAGTGTGTTTGTATCGTACGCTTATGTTCAATTGCATGGTGTTAAATTTTCTGTAATTTTCGGTAAACTAGAAATAATATTGTTGAACAGTGAGCATTTCATAACATGCTTAAACGAGCTCAGCTATCCTAATATTACAATTTTATGGTTCTGCCAAAACAACATTCTCCGTATGACATTTGCCCAAATATTTGTAAAACCTATTCAGCTACTTTCCTTTCTGTCTTCAAGCAACATTGGTCCGGGCATTTCGTACTTTGTTTCTCAATGGCATTTGTTACACAGAGCCATAAAAATAATATAAGTTTCGTTCGGGTAATCGGGTTAACATGGCTGTAGATGTGTTTACAAAGTTGCTGAGTAGGGGTAATATTAACATCATATTTTTAATACCGCATTTATGTAGGAACGGTAGACTCATATTTAAACGACTCTTCGACTAACTGCCAACAAAAAAACAATATTTCAAACCAAAAGAAATCAATTCAGAACGACTACGAGAAATCGATTTTTAAAACGTCTGATAAAATACCCATAAAATTATCAGACGCCAATACGTCATTTAGGTGTGCAGGCGGCTCTTCAAAGGGCAGGTGAGTTAGGGCGAGTTAATTTCGCGGGGGAGGCGCTCTCTCCCGGGGGAGAGGGGCAGAGTGACCTGTCCCGGTCTAGTGAGGGGAGAGCCTTTGAATTCTTTATACGCTTTTTTGGTGAGTACTTTGCGAATATTTTCCAGCCGCGCTGTATTTTTGTTTGTATGAAATAAATATAGGTTTTGGTCGTGAATAATGAATGGATTTGAGCTTACGGACGTACTGAATTATTACTAAGTGGAGTAATTATACAGTCTGCTGGAGTTACTTACTAGTTTATTCAACGGTATTTTTATTTAAGAGCAAAAGATATCACACTTGCAAAGATTCTAATTTGATTAAATATCCTACATAATTATACACGATATCATCTACCGCAAATCAATGTTATTCAACCAACCTTTTAGCTTACTCTGTTATCGATTCGTTTCTTTGTTTTAGATGAGCCTTTTCCAACTACTATGGAGTCAACTTCCAGTCTACCCGGATGGAGTGGAGCGAGACATGGAGCGACTGTCATCAGACCTTTATAACTCAGTAACTGGGTGGAGACTGGTGTCAATTTTCCTGGCTTGTGACGTCTTGTAACGACTGTCAAAAATACAAAAATGACAGCCGGGACCAACAGCTTGACGTGCTTTCCGAGGCACGGAAGAGTGGATAGTAGATGGTCGCCTATCCACGGACCGACCTCTGCGAGTGTCGCTTAACCTTGAAGATTACCGGTGTCATTTAGCCATGAACTTCTGTTACATAACATTATCGACGATTTTAAGCATGTAATGTGCCTACTGTATTTTATGAACTACTTAGTTTTTATTTCATTATGTGGTGGAGAAAAATAAACGCTACCTATTTATTATTAAATTATAATTGATTGTTTCCGTGTACCTGTCTACTACTACTACGTCTGAAGTACAAATTGACATTATCACAAAGGTGAAGTCTGTCGGGGCAGTGCGATGCACCGCTGTGGATTCATACAGGGCGAGCCTACCCTACCGCTTTGATCGGTGTACAGGGGAGAGTGTGGGTAGGTGTGCCATGGAAGGGTCGTAGAATGAACTATTATAACTATTGACGAGAGAGACAATGGTACACGAAGTGGCGTGACAAATTGGGAAAATACTGAAATAGAATTAAACGTGTAGTTATGCATTTTATGAATGTTCAAACTTCAGTGGCAGTGGGCAGGGCAGGTGTTCTTAGAACAGATATTCGATAGGGTCGAAGGTTCGCGGGTGGCAACTAGCTCACACGTATTTTTGTTCTTATGTTATGTTATCTGTTTGAAACATATCCATATAATTGTTTATTCCTTTGTCACAGTATCCTACCGGCACAATTCGGTAGCTGTCCGGAGCAGTAGGCCCGCTGTGAGAGAACAAAAGCCGAGCCGAGTCCCGCGGCGCCTTTGATGGAAAGCGGACCAAATTACCGACTGTTTGCATAGGACTAGGCAAATATGTTTTATTTAAATAAATGGTTCTGGAAAATTCTATATAAGTTGAAAAGGTTTGGTTTGGTTAAAAATGAGTTCTTCTTGTTTTAAAAACCACTTTGAAATACATCGTATTCGGGTGTATTTCTTGCCTACCTATTGGGATTTTTATAAAAGGAATCGTTTTCTCGAAATTTTCGATGTGTTTGTGTTTGTAGATTTCATATTTTAGGTACGGTACATAAAATAACTGATTTTGCATGTGACTTAGACATAGCTGGCCACATCTGGGGATAAAGAAAGAAAAAAAAACAGTTTATACTATAGGTGGGGTAGATGTATACTCTAGGTCACCTCTGCCTAAACCCTTCGGAGAAAGAAAGATCGGCGTAACTTACTAAATATATTTTCAAAGGTTAGTTATTTACCTAATAGTTAGTTGTTAACCTATTTTCTCAATAAATCGATGTAAAAGTGCATAATCATTTTTTTTATTCTAAATCAGTTCCACTCATTCACCATTCCACCCCATGACAACCCAATCAAAACTTACAATTCTTCATAACACACTGCACCCCATGCCACCATGAAATCAATTAAAAAATCCGTAGCACAGCGTCTCCCTGCCGCGAAAGGTCGAGGGCCCTCGAGCCGTGCCGTATCGCAGTCGCCCCTACCACTACTTCAGCCTACGTACGGTCTGTCAGCTTTTGTTTTGTATTTTGTAAGTTTTTTTGTTATAGCTCATAGGCTTGTAATGGATACTTGGTAAAGATTACATTGTCTTTCTTTTGAATAAGGGAGATTGTAGATAGTTGTGGTTCGACTTATTCAGGCTTTTTGCCCTACTTAAAGAACTTTCTGTTCTATTAAATCTACCCTAAATCTGGCACCTCAAAATCGCCAACCCCAGAGTTTTAACCGCTAAAAACAAGACGGAAATTCCTGGTAAAAAAGCATGGGTATTTTAGTCATTGTCAATCTATGCTCACAAAGTAAATTAACTGAAACGCGAGACGACGCGATGTCAAACTTCTTAACTCCATCCAATACAAAAGAATCCATTACTGTCGCAAAATAATACCAACAACTTTCAGCGTCACTTGACATGTTAAAAAATATAAAAAGGATTCTTTATTTGCTGTTCGGATAATCCAAACTCAACCTTAAATAGAAGTTTAATAAAATGTTTCCAACAGAATGAAATAGCTTAGTATTTTTCTTAGCGTTTCATTTTGCGAGGAGAACGGGGAAAACTGGATTATATCGCGGGTCCCAGGGGAGGCGGGGGGAGTGGGGCACAGTGGGAAAACTTTACGTAAGTCAGTTGTAATCTTGTTTGGGTTGAAGGGTTCTAGGCCTTATTTATTTAAGCTGGAGGCCATGCATTTGTGATGTGATCAGAAAGTTGTGCCCCTGGCAATAGTTTGTGGCACTCCGCTTGCCGTTGGTTCCTTTCAAAGTGATTTATTTTTAGTGAAATTCGGGTATTGAATCGAATAAATAGCCTGGTTGTAAATCTTTCGCCAAAATGACTGGAATTGAATTAATTATTAATATTTTTTAATTTTGATGTTCTAGCCAGGATAAAATTATCTTCTTACATTTATGAACTTCCAGAACTATTTCTACTTTATAGAATTAAATTTTACATTACATTTGGAGACTAGCTAACTCAAATTAGTGTATTTATGAAATATCAATTAGATAGTCACTCCACAAATATTTTGTTTTTGTCATACTTAAATTCTCGAAACACGATAACCTAACTCAAAGCACTTGATCACTTGATCCCCGAGGGCTTCCACTGCGCCCCGCTCTCTCCACTTTGTGCTCAAAGAGCCCCGACCTCCTCACACAGAATACCTAATAACTACGTACGTAAATACAAAATATTGGATTTAGGTTATAGTCATATTTATAGGAAACAAATGAAGGAAATATTTTAGAAAGTGTCTACTGTTGAGTATCTACTATATTGGAGAGCAAGTTAAATTATAATGTTAATTAATTTCGACATATTCTTATTTTATTGTGACCGCGAGACCAACGGAGAGAGAGCAAACACAGGTCCAACCTGTGTTTGCGCACTCACATGTGCACTATAATATGTCCCGCGCCGATGGCTGGTCTCGGTTGAGAGTGGCCGCCATTACCGAAATCGATCAGGAGGACTATATTTTATTGTAAGAATTTCTTTAGTTGCAATTAAGCGCAAAACAAGTCAAATTACTGAATGGTGCCTTCGACATACTTACATATATGTTATCAGATAACATCAGCACACATTCTAACATTTGAATATGGCCCCGCGATTACAGAATTATTTGGGAATACTTTAATTGTGCGTAAAGCTACAGATAATAAAACAGCGAAGTAAATTTATTTAATTTTAGTTATTTTTGTTATAGCGGCAATAAAAATACATCCTCTGTGAAAATTTCAACTCTCTACCTATTACGGTTTTTGAGATACAGCCCGCTGACAGACAGACGGACGGACGGAAAAACAGCGGAGGCTTAGTAATAGGATTCCGTTGGTTAAATTACCCTTTGGGTACGGAACCCTAACAATCGCGTCATACAGGCTTTATTAGATCAAATACATAACTGCTTAGGCAGACAGCAATCTTGTTATATTTTTTTTTTTTGTAAATAGTTTAAAACCCGTCAATCTGTTTTAGTCTGTTCAAACTAAATGAAGCTAGTGTTTCCTAGCTGACTACTCTGAGAAAATACAACTAACTAAACTCACTCTCATACAAGTCAGATTAACAAAGCAACAGTTCCAAGTCTTCCCACACATAATTCGTAAATCAACAAAGGAAATTGTCACTCTCGAACCAAATTCTATCGCAAAGCACTTGATCGCTAAACCCTCTTCACCCTGGGCGGCCACTTCACCCCTCTCTCCTCTGAGCGGAGGCTCCCCGACCTCCTCTACTGAGTACGTAGCTCCCTCCTGCACACGTACCTACGGTTGGAAACGGCAAATAGCTTCATGTTTTTGACGGACTGACTTTGACAATTCAAAAGTACCTGATAATAGTTTATTTGAAATAAATGCTTTGACTTTTTGACTTTTTTTTTTTTTTTGAGCAAGTATCCTATTATACAGATATGGTAATGAAACATGTATTTCAATATGAAATGGTTGAATCAAAGTCTTCTTTCAGGAAGAAAAGTTTTAAGATACATAAATTTGGTTACTAAATTAGTATTAGTACCGAAAGGATTGAGAAGTTTTAGCACGGGGCTTGCACGATCGACAACAATAGGCGTTTTTTTGGGTGGAGCGGAAGAGCATGTCAGACTCTTACTGACTAAAACAGATCCGTGTTCCTTCTAAAGCCCTTTGCGTTCCAGGGCCGCAGTGACTCTTTCGAACAAATTCCGCAACATCAAAATATAACTTACGAGCGTAGGAATGCGTTCGCACGGCGATGATCAATACGAAATGTTACTGTATCATTTTGTGTTCACATTGCAGTCTTTATGCCTCCTTTATGTGAATATTAAACATACGTAGGTAAGTGACGAAACGTTTGCATCTCTGCCCACCCTTCAAGAATAAAAGGCGTGATATAATGTTGTGTGAAAGTCACACGATATTCCATGAGTTAAAGCTAACCGTTGCTGACTATGCTCGCAATTTCGGCTCAGTGAGCAAGTCTCGTAAAATGTAGCAAAATCAATTTATTTTCAGTAGTTGTAGAGTGTGGAAACGTATTTTCAGTAAGTTTTATGACGACAGCTCTCCGATGCTTCGGGAATATTTACAGTTCTCTTAGAAAGACTTTTGGTTTAATATTTATTCCATTCCCCTGTGATGGAAATAGCTTTCAAGCGAATGTTTATGGGCACAACCCAGTGATATATTTTTGTAGCTGCTTTTAAGAAGACTCCGGGGAAAAGATTAAATGTGCTAGTTTCTGTTAAAGTCTAGCTTTGGGATTGAACGCTTTCAAATGCTTTTCAGAACTAAGTGCAAATATAAAGCTACTTCCAAATCTATTGGTTAAAAAAATCCCAAAAGATCCCCTAGTTCTGATTTATTAGATATGAAATTTTAGCTGTAGCTTTTAATGGATTAATGAACTGTAAATCAAGTCCATAAAATCGTAAAAAACGTAGACCATATAAAAACCTAGATAAAAACCAGCCCACCGTCACATTCCCAGACACATATCTTCGTGTGGTCGTTAAATTTGCACGGACCTGTAATAAGACACCGCAGTAATTGCTCGACTGTGTACTCGTGTAGAACATCGTACACTGTAGGGAACGTCGGCAAATGAAGCCATCTCTTATGGAAAAACTGGGCAAAAATATCACTACTGTTAAATCAGAGGAAACCCGACTCTGTAACTTTGCAATAAAGGTGTTAGTACAAGGGGAAGAGTACGCAAAATTATTGGTACGGTTAAATCAAAGGAAATTAGACTCTGTTCGGTTAAAGTAAGGGTGAATTTAATGGTAAATAGATAAATGGGATGCTGTAAGTTGGTGTAGAGTTTCGAGTGATGTGTAGTTTGGTGTAAATAATGATTGTTGTGTGTAAGCCGATGCCGGTGGAAATTATTTCCCTGCAGGAGAAAATGGACGGATATTGGGTTTAGTTACGGGGAAAATATAGAGAGGGTTTGTTTAGGTATCGTGTTCACTCACGAGCTGTGTATGTTGAAAATTAAACCACTTTAATTATAACAAACATTGTAACGTCCATTTTGTTTTTTGATTTTCATTGTTGCTTGCTTGTCCCGAAGAGTTAAGCTGTACTATTAACTAAAACAGTACACTTACTAACCGGCACTCAAATTTTCCCAGTAAAGTAACAGGGTGCGAGCGACATCAGCTAGGCTCAAATCCAGACATGGGCTCCTGAGAATCGAACCTCATGCTCAGTAGCAGAGCTTAAATTGCAACCAATAGACCTACGAGACAGTCAGTATGTTATATCTTCCTAATCTTTCTTGAAATTAAACTAGATTAACTATTTTAAAATTATTACTAATGGCTACAAACTAAACACTATTTGCTACGTTAAATTTTGATAAATCGCAGTATGTCGTGACCAAGCTTTCAACCTGTCCTCGCTTGTTCTACAATTTAGTATTAGGTTATTAGGTTAGGGTCACTTGGTTGGCAATTGTTAAGCCTTTCATCATGTATTCTAACCCTTTGATGACCTTCACTATACAGGCTGTTCCAGAAGTGCGGGGTCATATTTAATGGTGATGTTGGGTAACTGATATACTGCTGGATAAATATCAACACAAAAAACGACAAATGTTCCGAAGAAATGACCTTCAAGCAGTCTGATGCATTTAGTGACATAAAAATGCAACCAACTTTAACAAACTTTTTTCTGATCGATTTCTTTTAAGTATTGTTTTTTTTTGTTTTGTTATTTTTCCTTTAATGTTTATGAAAATTTCCACGTACTTCTTGAACACCCGGTATTCCTTGTAAAATAAATAACTAACATTTCACACGAAATAGGTTTTACAGACAAAACAAAATAGAGCAAGGCAATCTATCCAAATATTTGCACGTCCAGCAAAAATACGATTGTATATTTGAAAGCCTACCGCGAAAACTAAAAGCAGACATGTTTTATGTCAAGAAAAATGGGAATTGGACTCGTAAATTTCTAGTGTTGCCCATTCCGGACCCTGTCGGGCACTCCCGGGCAAAACGTGAGACCCGCGGGCAATGAAGCTGTTACCCAAGTCCCCGTGCCGAAATCACCCGATCGCGCTCGGCTACTTTCGGATAATGGCCGCCATTTTAGTTCGCAATTTGAATTGAAATGTCAAGTGTAGGCGTGATTGGATCAGTTAGATTTTATTAGGATTTCGTCGTTAGGCGCTCTCATATTTTATTATACGAGAGCCTATTGTGTTTCTAGGGCTTTTGTTGAGTTCAAGTGCTTGTTTCATTATTTTCGTCGGACCTTTTTCATTTCGTTTACAAAATAAGTGTCTCAGCTCGAAAATGGAGACGAAAACAAGATTGTTTACGATTGTTGTGCTCACTTAGGTTTAAATTATTTTACAGCTACTTATTTGAAGCGTGAGCGTAGCCATTTTAATATAAGATAATATTTCTATCGCTAAGCAAATATTAATTTCGGAAGTCGGTGTTTTTGCTTGTGTTATTAGTAGTTATTTTATACTTTGTAGTGTTTTTTTTATGTGGAAGTCGGATGGATTTTTTCGTGCAAAGGGTTTTATTTTTTGTTTTTAGTGGCTCATCAGCTGCATCCGAAACTGTAAACTTTTCCCAATCATCCTTGAACCTAATCCTAAGTTGACAGAATATCTATTAAAGAAATTTGACAGATAGCTGTAGCTTGTTGTGCTGGCGTCTGTACCTCACACCTAACAACACTACTGAAAAGTATTTTCTTCCCTGTAAAGAAAATACGTAATTTCGTTTACTTGGATGACATTTATTTCCAGCTAATTTGGTTAAAAACCAAACTACTGAATCGATTTGACAAAATTTCTATGGGACCAATCGGAAAGTATATCCTTTCACATTAAAAAAATATTATTTCCAATTGGTCCATAAATGACGGAGTTACGAGGTGATCACAAAACAAATACATACCACTGAATTGAGAACCTCCACCTTTTTTTGTAGTCGGCTAAAAAGAAAAAGTAAGCGGGAATAAAGTCCAATAACATTCATCATCACTGCACCGCACTTGACACTCAGGAAAAGTGCCATTCTCGACAATTTTCTCCTCGTTTTTTCTAACCATTTAAAACTAGTGGCACCCGTATAATGTCCCCTCTTACAAGGCGGTATTAGCAGCGCGGTTATCGGCGGCGATCGCCACAAATCATCCCGCCACCGACACATTACTGATGGCTAATTTAACAAGGGTACGAAGGGGATCTCTAAGGATCTATGGACGTGTACGACTTTTATTCGTGAATTTGACAATTTTAGTCGGCGTAAGATGGCCGACACTGTCAAGAGGGAAGTTATCCTGTTGTATTTGTATCTGTTGTTCTTATATATACAGTTATAGGTGGGTGACAAGTAAATACGGTAGAAAATAATAAATTACAGTTTAACACACAAACAGTGCTGCTCGATTTGACAAAGCTTGAAAGAAGTCTAGGTATGTGCGACTTCGGCTGAATTATTTTTTAAATTGATGTTGACAGGATATTAGTATGTGAATGCGGAATTATACCTAACCTTTATTGAACCTTTGATTATAAGAAACATGCAAAAAATATTGACAAACTTAGCACATTGTAATCTTGACAGCTACGAGTCTACGACAAAAAAGTCGCACGACAAAAGCGCACATGTCTAACGCCCTTTAGTTATGATGAACCGTTGCAAGGGGAGACAGTCATCTTGCAAATATTATTGTATCATAATGGCTCAACATTCAGCAGAACGGTTATTTCTCACGGTGTATTTCTTCTGAAATATTGTAGTTATTGTTAGGGCAATATGCTGGAGCGAAGATGAGTTACGATGTGAGGAGAAGTACATCCATACTAATAAATGCAAAAGTGTGTCTGTCTGTCTGTTACCTCTTCACGCTTAAACCGCTGAACAGATTTAGATGAAATTTGGTATAAAGATAGTTTGAGTCCCAGGAAAGGACATAGGATAGTTTTTATCCGAACTGTTAGTTCCTTTGAGATAATTTTCGATCACGCGAGAGGAGCCGCGGGCAGCAGCTAGGAAGTATGTCATTAGAGTGTTTATTTCATTTTAATTTAGATTTAAGTGCCACTATTTCTGTTTACGGAGACAAAAACTATTGGCCAATTAACCTACTTATTTATGGAAGTTCGCAAAGCATCGGTAATTTTGCAAGATTTTCACATAGCCGCGTATACATACCACCTGAACATTGAATAACTGAATACAGTATGAAGAATATTCTTGGCAACCTAAGATAAACTAATTTAGATGATCTTTGTAATTTAGGTGGTCATAAACTTTGTCCCTAAAGTTACAGCACACAAAAAACCTTTTATTTTAATCAACTATCACCTTATACCTTTTAATAAACTGCCAATGTATCAAGATAATTGATCTTGATACATTGGCCAAAAGCCGTAAAAACGCAAAAACAGCATCCCTTGCCTCCTATTATTCCCGTTCCATTCAGTTCTAAAACAAAACGTCTTTCATGGCACACCTCTAGTCCTGGGTCCCGGCGTGAAGCAGCGAACAATGCCATCACAAACAAACTTAATCCCGGGTTTAATGATTGCGGTTCCCCTCTACGTATAAATATTGTCCGCCTCGCCCCAGCTTACATTTATTGCCGTTGTACCCGCAACAATGTGCGGATCCGCGGATACGGCGGAGTGCGGATACGGCGGATATTCGGATATTGTTAGGGGAGGCACGGGCGACAAGGGTCGTGTTAAATTGCAAGTATGATTTTTTTTGGTTTCCGATTATGTGATAATTTTGTGCGGTTAATTAATTGTTTGGATGATTTGCGTTGTGTTTAATGTTGGATAGGTTTGGGAGTTGTATGCATGTATAAAAATGTTGAATGTAACCCACAATCTACAGGCGGTAAATATTAAAAATTGAAGAAGTAGGTATATAACATGTCGGGCACAGCAAAATAGTAAAATTGATACCTACATTAAAGCTAAGAATTAAATTGTACCTTATTTTCAACTTTTTTATCCGGGGTAAAGATACGTGCACGAATACTCGTTGTCGCATACGGTTTGTTAAACAAACCGTTATTACCGATAAATACGATTCACTCAATCCTGGCGGGATGCAGAATATCTCGATAAACGCATCCCGTGTCGTTTGATTGAGACACGTTCACTCGCGAGGGGAGGCCGGGGCACAGCGGACCACGTCGGAAACGAATTGTTACCAGCGAGATAAATACAATACGTGATTGCCTTACACGAGATCCGAATACTGATCGCAATTTTTTTTTGTATGAATATGTAAAGTAAAGTAAAATTAATAGGTAAGGATTTTAAAAATTAAGTTAGTAGATGATTTCTATCACTATGTGAAATTGTGAATTGTTGAATCATCACGCAATTGGCCATTGAAAAGTGTTTTTGATGATAACATGAAAAGTTGGCACATTTCATATTATTCATGCATCAAAAAACTTTAGTGACAATCCATTGTCCATAGCAAGCCTCGCCTTTGTACATTAAGTTTTCTTCACTGTAAATAGTGTATATAAGTTACTATGGTGTACAATAAAGAATTAAAGAATGAAGAATAGGTATTATAAATGTGGAAGTTGGACTGTCTGGCTGTCTGTTTGTTGCCTCTTTATCTTCACGTCTTAACGGCGGAACCGATTTAGATGAAACATGGTGGACCATGACCTAGAATAGGATATGGGATACTTTTAATCCTGGGACAATGTTCCTTTGGGATAATATTCGACTTTCAAGTGGGCGAAGCCGCTGGCAGAAGTTCGTATAATTAATAAATTATAAATAAAAGAAATACAATACCTACTAAATATTTCTACTCGTATTATTAAATATTATGTAATTGGTGTGTTTTTAAATTAAGTTTTATTAAAAGATTTTTTTTTAATAATAATAATAATATAATAAGAATAAATTATTAAAATAAATTACATTCTAGGTTATTCATATTATTTGTCTAATTAGCAATGTGAGGTGTCTGAGATAGGCATAAAATGCCTGTACCTATTACAAATCACCAGGTCCCCGTCCCACGGAAGAACAGATAGTTTTTATTAAATTAGAACCATACGAACCAACAATTATAATTGTTCATGTCTATCGTATTTATAACTATTTAATTGCTCAACATTATTCATTTTCACAAAGTTGTTCGCTTGATTAATTAATTAATTGAGCCGTCATTAATTCAAGAGGAACTCTTGTTAAATGGGAAATAATTTGGTCATTCTGCATTTTAATAAATGATCGTTAAAATACACTTAACAAAGTTTTTTTCCTAGCAGGGAAGCAAAACCATAAACAACGACTATATCATAACTTTATTATTCTACAATGTACTTCCCCACGAACACTGTTCATATTTCACACCATAGTATCATCACCATAGAGCATAGCCCACTTACGTCACGTGTCCTATCGCCGGATCCATTTGTCACAGACTGTCAAAGCACAAGGGGCGGCGCGTGGCGCACTGGCGTAATGGATGGATGGACATGCTGATGTTTTATTGTGTTTGAAATGCCGCGGTGATATGGAAATAGCAGAAAATGTGGAGTGTCTGATCATAATATGTCCATGTCGAAGTTGTGGATTGTGTGTCGGTGTTCTGTATGCTTGAATAATGTTATAAGTCGATGTATGTATTTTGTACTACCTTTTGAACGCAGCTTCGCTTGCGTTGTTAGACATTTTTGAAAAAAAAAATTACCTATGACCGTCACCAGGGTCAATATCGGTTCAGCGATTTTAGCATAAAAACGTAACAAACAAATCTTTCGCATCTATACTATTAGTTAGGATGCTTCGATAATTTTATCGATCCCACTCGAAACAATTTGATATCATTACATTTTATAGAAGAGTCAAGTGTTTGTGATTGTCACATAAGTGGTACTTATAATGTTACAATGAATTGAAACGCTACTTACAGAAATCGTTTATATAATTATCTTTTAGAGGGAGTTGATTACAGCTTTGACCTTCACCTTTATTGTTGGTAATTAAAATGATTAATTACGAGGTTAGACGAAAATTAATCTGTAACAATTTAATTATTATTTACGTTACTCAGATTTTCTTATAGCAAAGTAAAATTAATGGAAACAGACAGACATTCTGCCAAATAGAACCTTATTATATTCTCGGATTTCCATTTCTCCCATCAGCTTACGCTTATCCAATATTCATAGAAATACAAACCAAGAAACAATTCTTTGCACCACTACAGATTCCCCGACTACGCTACAAATAAAATATTCTGCAGGTAGAACTCGTGAAATCGATATTTCCCATTACCCTAAGGCCTGGCGTGTGTTCGACGAATATAAATAATAAATAGTGCTGCCGAGTATCGATTGCTTTCTTTCGAGAAAATTGTATTCTTTGTAAAGCTTAGCGTAGGAAGTGGCTTCTGGGAACATTTATTTCTAGACTCAAGTTGCGAGGGAAACCAATCACCGTTATATATGTTCTTGGAATGGGATGATGAACGCGTTTTCATGAGTAAATAAGTTCTACGTATAACGTCGTTGTTTAGCAGTCAAACGAACAAGGTTTTGGTCATTAAAGTTTGATATCATGGGCATGCTAAAAATTATACTGTTGCATAAGCCAGACCTTCTGATCATTTTATTCCACGCCGAAATTTTGTGGCCTTTAAAAGGCAAAACCCTGCACCTTTTCCCAATTTCCACCCTACCCATCAGTGCTGGAAGGTAGCATCTTTCCAAAACACAATCATGTCATGTCTGCGAGCGTCGTGCGGTATTACCATAGTACACAGGTTGCGACTCCTGCCGGCGGCTACGGCGCGCGGCGCGGCGGCGGAAGATATCAAATATTCATAAATAGGGAATGGGTCGGCGTGCCCCGCTCTCCCCTCGGTCGAGTGTATTGTTAACTTTGTATTTAATGGAAGTATGTTGTGTATGGTACAGTTGAAATTGTAAGGGTTTATTTAAAAAATATGTATAAATGTAGGCAATTATTTATGGTGAAAATGTTAATGTTACTATTCTTTAAGTGTAGATGCGTTAAACATCTTAAACATACCTAGGTAACCAGACAGTGCAACAAAATTCAATTTTATTTAACACTAGATCTTATCCGTATCTACAGGTATGATACCAGTGTACCAAAAGACCAAATAAAAATCTGAAATTAAGTCGACGAACACCACCAATCATTAATCACTACCCCGTTATGAACAGCCTCATGAATTTTGCATCCATCTGTCTTTACTCCACGTTACCCCTCTAAATAATATCTACCTATAATTCTGCTCACCCCTCACCATACAAAACCTCGCTATACACATCTCCTTATAGAGCTCTTTGACAGTCAACGGTTAACATTCAAAAAAGAAAATCCAATTTCGTTCCGAAAGGTAAACTTACCGTAAAAATTAAATGTCAACTTATATTGCTAGCTCGCTTTGAAGGCACGCAAGCGAATCATGAACGTAACCCGCAATGTAAAGCGATGTGACCTAAATCTTCGTTTGTTTTTATAAAGTAAAAGTGTCTTGGTGGCAGTCGATCCCGTTTTCGCATTTCGATTTGCGGAATCTTATACTATAGAAATATGGTATGCAAATGGAGTTACGTCAGAATTGTATATTTTTGCGTGTTGATTTGTGGCAAGTGCAAAAATAAGTCGTGAAATCTATTTGCTTATTAATCTTATGCGTGATGAATAAATTGATGACACCAGTCCTGCCAAGGATATCGTGTTACCCAGTTACTGGGTTGTGGGTGGTAGATAGGCAGACGGTTTAAGGCGCACTGGGCCGACTGATTAATTAATTTTGCTGCGGAGTTTATTGTGCCATTTCTTTTTTCCAGCTAAAACACTAGGAAGTGGTGACGCGCAGGCGTTTTGGGGGACTGTCTTTAGGTAAAATTTGACGTTCAAAAAGTGTTGGCTCTCAGCCTAATTTAAATAAATGACTTTTGATTTTGATGAAATGAAAGAATGATAACGATTAACCTATTCTCTTCTTCATCAACATATTTCTTCTTTATCAATCCGTGTCTCAACATCACAACAGTAGTTCTTACTAGAAATTACAAACATGGTTGTTCATTCGATCACTGAATACAAGTTGCAATTTATTGAGTTTTCTTACTCAAAAATCCTGACTATAAACGATCTTCAGTAACGTTATTTACATTACAGAATCCTATGTAAGGAATCATCCTTATTTTCACCTGGTTTCCAAGCCTGCGGCCAGCAGTTTCCCTACACAGCTTCCCATTTCCCATAATTAAGAATAATTTCCCTATAAAATTGAATATCACGATATTCATGAGCAAGTCTATTAGAAAAACGGTTTATTACCCATAGCCTATTAACTAGGCACCCCAATGACGTCATTATTGGAATTAGTAGAAAAATTATAGGTCCGTGTTAGGTAGCGTGCCTAATGAGAAGGGGACCGGCAGAGGGGTAGGCATGGGGTGAGTCAGTGAATAAAATAAAGGACCAGGAAAATGTTTTATTGTGCTTCGTTCAAATATTACAGTTGCACATGACTGTCACAAAAATAAGGCTTTTCGCGAAAAAATTGATTTTATCACAAAATGATTGATGTAAAATTGGGATAAGATGTGGCAAAATTATGATTAATTTATCCACGTGAAATTGAAATATCTCTCATGTTTTGTGTTTTCGAAAGTTGTAAAGATTTGAGAGTTTTATTACTGGTAAAGTCTTCACTCAGAAGCTTGGTTTGGAGACCATTCCAAAACTAACTAGGTACACTGTCCAATTCACAATATAAAAATTCGTCAGTAGATATTTCTTTCATCTTGCAACAAAACAAAAATCTGCAAGTAAACCTAACCTCACCTATAGTCGTACCTTTGATATTCCCCAGCCTACCCTCCCCAGCCCGGGACTCAAACCTGCGTCACCACGGTGCAGTAATTGACGCAATTAGAGCCCGAGGGGAGAGTCGGCAGAATTGGACAACGAGGGTCGGTTTTGTGGCGAAAGGTACAAATATTAGGAAGGCTTGCTTTTACAGACAAATAGCCTACAAGCTATAGATATTGTTTTAGGATTCGTGTCGAAGGGGCGCCGTGCGGAAGATTTTAATTGGGTTTTGTAGTTTTAATAGTTATTTGTTATCATTTATGGTCCTCTGAGTTCAACGCAAGGTGGGAAAAAGATGCCGATTGTTCGGTGTATATGTATTGGTTATTTTAAAGCTATGTTAGCTAAACATGTACCTATTTCAGGTACATGTTTATAATATGTTGATACCAAAACGGCATTAAATTAAACAGTAAAACTAGTATAAGATTTCCATAATTTGCTGTAATATTGGTAACAGTTGTTTTTTATCACAGTTTTAGGCTCGTGTTTCATCACTATCTCACCTAATGGTAAGCGATACTATGAAGCATGCTTGCCTAGAAGTAACCTATTCACTCTCGACTTACAAAACTCAGATAGTCAATAACAAATATTTCAGCAGAGAATTCCTCTTCGTACGCACAATGAATTCGTGTCAAATGTCCTTTAAAATCGTTCTTTACATTTATAATTTGAATCAGATCAAAGAGTATTATATATGTATACGTATATACAGAGTATCATATTATATTATTATATGTATTATAAATATATACGCACACAAGAAACAATCCGAGCATCCCAATTTTCAAACTCTTTTAATTAAAACATTTACCTATGAAATCAATTCGTTTCCCGAAGCCCTTCGACCCCGCCAACAGTAATCAGCCCCGGCCGGTTAATTTCGTCAGTTCAAAGACTAAGTCGTAGTGTTAATTATTTAGACTCGTCCGACTCCGCAATCAATCGCACTGATTGGACGAGCTAATTGAATCCGGCTTACGATTATGATTTGATTGGACGTTGATTAATGTAGATTTAACTATATCGGGAAATAATTTGGTTTACTAGCAATTGGTCAGAACTTCAGAGCCCCGGCAGAAGGTAGTGTCAGAACACAGTGAGCTTTTAATAAGTACGAGTCTGACAGACCAGGTCATCCGTGAGGATTTCCACACGATAAAAAAAGGGTAGAGAATGTGAGATCCATGGGTTGGAGTTTTAATTCGTTGAGTAAATACGTTTTATTATGTTCTCTGTCATTACTTATATAAAAAAACATTCTCAATACTTTTAAAGTCATAGTTACTGCTCAAAAAGAATAAATATTTCAATGATTTGTTAACCAAGACATACCGTTATGTAATTTTTATAGCTCGAACTTATTAATATATAGCTTTTTTGCTAAGCTTATGTCCGTAAAGGACTATGAAGTTCAGTGACTATGACCCATATGGTGTTATTCAACTTTAAAATTTAATCGACACATAATTGATTGCAATTACCAATAATAATTAGTGTTTTTTTTTATCAAATACAGATTCTGTCGTTACCCACCAGAAAGCTGCTCCTTTATTTATATGACGTCACGTCCTCCCCCAATTTACTTTATAACGTTGTGCCACAAATATTTGCTTATCGTTAGCTTCGCCAAACATTTGCCGTCCATATAATCTCTACACCGTCGTAACAAGGTTTATATTTGATCGTTGTGTGTGTATGAGATTGTTGGGCCCAATGTTTGTTCACAAGGGGCCCTCGCGATTCTGCGTTGTGTCTTAATATCATCGTAAATAATAATACCTTTGTCTTCTGGGGGCTTGTCCTTTTGTTTGTTGAGTGCTTGTAAGGAATTATTATTGGGGTTCCGTATCAGATTGATGATAGGGAAAATGGAACGGTTTAGAGCGCATTTGGTGTTGAAATTGGTATTATAAGCTGTCGTAACGGTCTGTGGGTCCTTTGAGTTCATTCATTTTATGCGAAGAAGTAGGTACATCAAACGATAAAATAATTTTAATTTGTTAAAAGTTTAAATATGCTCAATTTAAAGATATAACAAGATGCATTTCATCCATAGATAAAGAACAACAACGGTGTTGTGAAGTTACCTTTTTTTAACGGTTGGGAAATCATCATATGACTTCTGCCGCTCTGGGTGGAGCGGAAGGGCGTGTCAGACTCTTACTGACTAAAACCCATCCGTGTTCCTTCTAAAGCCCTTTGCGATCCAGGGCCGCGGTGACTCTTTCGAACAAATTCCGCAACTTGTGGAGTAACCCTGAGGTACGCATTTTGTTGTAGTTACAAGTGTGAAATAAACTATCAAAGTTAACTACCAAGAACAAAATGTGTGCGTCAGCTTTCGTTAACAGTATTATACCTAGCTCTAGATCAAGTGTCATTCTATCAATGAATGCAATTGTCGAAATGCAAAAATATAAGGGATTGGTGACGTAACATTTCGACTGCGTTTGTCAATCCCGTTCGGCACGTCACCGGTTACAGAATGTCACTTGTCTGAACCCTCTTGACGACCTGCAGAACCTCACAGTCCATCATCTCACAGTAGTAAAGTGAAGCAGTTCGTACCTGTGTCCCTTAGCTGCAGCGAGCCGACCTTGTTGCTGAGGTAGCCGCGGATGGAGCTGGCCACGCGTGCGGGCGACGCGGCGGCGGCGCCTCCTCGCAGCGCGCCCCCCAGTCGCCCCAACAGCGCACTGCTTTCCGCCTCCACGGTCGACACTTGTGACAACCTCCACGGAACTAACCCCCCTTTTTTCCTTCTAAAACCCTCTCTTATCCACCAAAGATCCGATTATATCCAGCCCCCTTTACTCTTTTATAGACCTTCCAAATATACCCAGCCTCCTTTACTTTTCTAAACCCTTAACTTTAAACCTAGCTTGTAAGACGCGTATATAGTTTAAATTTAGTGTAAACGTTAGGTTTATAAGTAATCAGTGCAGGATTTGATATGTATGTGTTGTGGGCTCGTTCACCATGGTGCGCCCGCGTGTGCTTCTGTAACAAGAGAAAAAGTACGAGATGAATGCACTGCAATAGTCATCATCTTAGTCATTCGGCTGATGATGAAGATAATTCTCTACACTTCATAAAATGACAGTATCGCATCCAAATATCTCCCCACCTGTAAGTATATCATCAAATCCAATGTCTACTATGATACTATGCTATAAAATGTAAAGGCAATCAGCTATGCTACCATTGACCAATAGTGTTACACCGCAGTTTATATCCTTGGCAGTCTGCCAGCGTATCACAAATCTTCAACTCTACTTAACCTCCACAAATGTGGGACACAGCAGGCCCCGATACACTTGTAGGGCTAGGAGGCCTTGCTTTTGTAGTAATGGTAGTAGACATATATTAACTTTGAACGCCATTGTCACATATACATGACAAGCAAGCGCGTGCTCTGTACACCAAATGTCACAAATATATGATATAAAGTACGGCATACGGCTTGGCGTCGGGGCACGCCGCTGGTTTTATACTCTGGCGTTTAAAAGGTTGAATAATTGTAAATGTCTAAAAACTGTAATAGTCTGGAAAGTGGGCGCATCTGGGTGAGTTCCATGATTACGACCATGATCGCGGATTAACACAACATTAATATGTCCTTAGTTAGTAAGCATTTTAAATAAACCCTACTACAAATGCGAAACTTTGTGAATCCTCTCAAACTACCACCACCCTCTATATTCCATCACTTTCATTTCAACATTCATCCCGCCATTCATTTGGATAGATGTTTTACTCTTTCACGAAAATAAACTTTACAGTAATATACCTTATAGATCAGAATACACATAAGCTATAATTTATTAAGAAGGGAAGTACTAATTCTTCGCGGAAGGAACCGTGGGCGGCAGCTAGTGAATATCTAACCTAAGTATTTTTTGTGAATTTGTTAAAATACCTACTAGCTGTCGATTGACGGCCAGGCAAGAAAGTTTGTTTGTTACAGTAGCGGTGTCTGGGCTGAACAACGGATAATCGAGAAAGGTCTAAGAAAGCAAAGTACCTGTCTCATGCAAACCTTTCTCATTCCAACAATTTGCAAAGTAGTAGAAACTGTTCAAAAGCTTATAGGCTTTTAATCTTTAGGTACTAAATGAAAAACTGTATGAAAGATTTTACTAAAGAATAAAGTTCTTCAGCAAAAATATCACACATTTCCCTCATCTAAAGTCGAGAGCCTCCACACCGGATGTGTACCACCGGAAGCCGCCACTCTAGCCACTTCCGGCCGCCATCTTGCAACGGGAAACAGACGCGGTTTACGACTTCCGCTCCCTTTGTGAGATCAAAATGTAACTTTTGTGAATTACTTATATATTTTGCTTTTGTTGAAGAATTGCATTAATTTTAGTTTGAAGTTCTCGTGAAGGCTTTGACAGAGTATGGTTGAAAATTCGGTTGGTTTAATATAGCCAATTTATAATACGACCCTAAGACGAGGTAAATGAATAAATAATATGTTAATCCGTTGGGTGATTAATGGGTCCGTTAATGAGTTTAGTAAATAGATATTAGATTAAAAGCGTGCTCTGGCAACAAACTAACTAGAAATCAGAAATAAAGTTTTATACCATGAAACTTTTAAAAAGACCATGCGCTTTCCAAGACTGTTTCGTCTCAAATACCATGACATATTGGAGTTGCAATGTTATGAGCATGACACAATTTATACACTACTATTTTCCCACGACCCCTTAACCTTTTAAAATGCTCGGGTTCTGTACCCGAGCATTTTACAGGATAAAAAGTACCCTATGAAATACAGCGATAGTATAGCGATATATATTATAATCGGATCAATACTTCCAGAGCAGAATGGTTAACTTTCGCAAAAATATTAAAATGCAATAGGTATTTTAATATTTTTACAGTATTAGTTTAGATTAATTTGGTGCATACATAAAAAACTGTTAAACCTTCGATTGTTAATATTCAAATTCATATTTAATAAGAAGTAACTCCATTTTCCCTGGCATTGAAAAGCGCCTACTTCTCGTAGCCGTCGGCTACGGCGCTACGCTTTCGTAGCGGGAGGTGCTACGCGACTACGGATTATTGAAAATACGTAGTTTTAACCGACGAAAAAGTAGGAGGAGAAGGTTCACAAGTCGATGTGCATTTTTTATGCAAGCTTACCTTTTTGCGAATACGTTTAAACCCAGATAAAGCCCCGTCGGCTTTTAAAAGACCCAACAATAATTAAAATAATATGAAATGTGCAAGCAATTTTTATTGCAATCTTATTGAGGGAAGACTGACATGTATTTTAATCTTTACTTCACTGCGGGTACATTATACTAGCTTTTTCCGTTACTTCGTACGCACATATCCCGTTCCCGTAGGAATTTCGGGAAATCCTCTCTTATTGCTTCCTCACCCTCCCTAAGGACGGACGAAAGAAGACGAAAAAGACGAAACAACTAGTCGTAGAAATCTGAAATTTGGCATGTAGGTTACATGCCAAATTTCAGATTTCTACGACTAGTAGTTTCGTCTGAGCGTTATCTGTCAGTCACTCAGTCACTCAGTCACCAGTAATGGAAGAGTTTTATAAATATAGATTAAACTCAATAATATTAACAGCATCAGCAACTCATTATTAATTCATTAATCAGTTTGCCCACTCAGAGTCACAAGAGTTTGGAGTGCAAAAACGGACTTTAATTAACTTTGACTATTTTAGTTGCCATTTGATATTCAACCCTTCGAAAACAATGAGGTGCTCACGCAAGTTTTACCATACACAGGAAACTACAAAATTACAAACAACCCTCCACGGACACCCTCGCATTCTTCATACAAGCATACACAACACATGTATAATATTACGTAAGAATTATGTAAGCCACACACTGACAAACCATCTATTTTACACCGAAATGCACCAATTAATCACACGAGCACACTATACCGATATAACACTGGATTAACGATTTCCGATATCCAAAAATCAATAAAGACGTACATTTAAAAATAAATTCGAACAATTCACGCACACACTACAAAAAACATCGCTAGAAAAAACAAAATCCGCGCGAATAAATCGGAAATTTCAAAAACCGAACGGAAATCAATATGGCGGTGTAAAAAAATAAAAATATATTGACCTTTGTTTGTGTTGGCGGGTACTTGCACACCTGAGAACACCTCGCCCGAACTGCCGAGCCTCGACAGTGCTCTGAAAAGGCTTTAGGGCCATGCGCGAAACGCGGCCTCCCAATTGGTCGGGGGTGGAACGTGACGTCACACCGGCCTAGCCAATGGCAGGCGGCTGAAAGTTTCACGTAGGTATAGACCGGTCGATGACTAAAAATAGGTTGTGCCGGTCGATGGGGCACGCCGCGCTATCAAACATTCATCTGATTAGGAAGACCATTTCTTCATGTACGATTCGAGGTTTATGTAAATGTGGACGATTATTTTTTGTTTCTGGCTCGAGTGATAAACTATGTAAGGGCAGCATAATTTGTTTATGTATAATAAAAATAAAATCCTTTTTCAATTTAGGTTTTCTCTGTTTTAAATATTTATGTATATTTGGTTTATTTTATTTTTAGGTATGCGTCATGCTTGGCGCAAATAAACTCTTAAATAAATGTAATGACAAGCTACAGTAAAGTAGTTATGTCGCTGAAGTAATGTAAATTATTTGCTACTGTCATTATTTACTTTAGCCCGTTTAGAACCTAATTGTGCATAGATGAAATACTTACCTATAAAAAAAACATAACGATTGATGATTTTCGATAAGATTCTTTGCTAACTTACGTTGCCGGCGGATACGGATACGGATTTCAGGATGTTAAACCGAGCTTTTCCTCGTGATATTATTCATATTTGTTTGTATCAAGTTAGTACCAAAGTTACTTAAGTATCATGGTATTATTTTAGGAGTCTTTTTGCCAGAAAAGGACCTATAACAGAATCAAAAGTATTTAATTATTTAGACTTCATGAGTAAGTTACGAAGACGAACTAAATGTCTTGGTGTTCTTCTCTTCTTCAGAGGGAGAATGACTGACAAATGCTTGCACTGTCTGGACAGGTCCACTCAAATCTGTGTGGCACTTTCCTCAAAAGGCCACCTCAGACATTAACCTACATGGTTCTCATATGATTTGAAAAGAAACTTTGACCTCTGAGTTTGTTTCGGTGTTTCTTCACAGGGTAGTCAGCTAGGCCGGCCTCATCTAGCTTAAAATTACCAAAAAAGTTTGACGTGTAAAAGTGTTGTGTTAAACCTACTTGCAAAATAAATATCATTAATAATGCCTTAGATATTCTCTATCAGTCTACAAGGGTGGTGAAGAGATAATATGACCGCCCATTGTACACTTGAATTTAATAAATGTTTGTCCTGTTCTTATTAAGTATATGATATACACTAAAGTATATGATATATAAGTAAATAAATATGTCAGGCGCATTGTTACAAACTATTTGAATCTAAAAAAGATTAAAAACACATCTGACATTGCGTGTGGAACCAGCATGCTGAAGTGGAAGTGGGCCGGCCATGGCGGCCATGTCTGTAGACGGACAGATGGTCGAAGGAGCAACATGTCTGCTCCTCTGTTAGAGTGGAGACCGCGTATGGGCTAACGTAGTGTGGGACGCCCTGCGGCACGATGAATAGGTGATTTGAAGAAGATGGCTGGCAGCGGATGGATGCGAACTGCTCAAGACCGGGATGGTTGGCGCTCTTTGAGTTTTAAAACTGAGTACTAAAAACGCTCCATCTGATATCTTTCAACGATATTTTCCGAAAATAATTCTATGAATATGATAAAATGTTAGTGAATGTATAAGCAGGGGCCTACACATCAGTCTGGTTATCTGCCATGAATAATGAAAATAACTTTAAGTAGGAGCTTACAACTTTTATATTGGTCCGATGTTTTTAGTTTGAATATTTTTACCAAGTTTAGAGTGGGTGCCAAGTAGTGTTATAACAATACTTTGAAAGTTGATCACGATCCTAGACAATTTTATTAAATAAGAATTGAGTAGAAACGGCCTAATTGAAATAAATTAATTGACTTTGACTTGTCACATAGTCCGTCTATGTTGAACTTCTATGTTACGTCTAATAAATAAATAATTTATATGAATGTATGTAGTTAGGGTAGATAAGGTACAATCATCTCCAAATATCAACTTTTCTATAAGAAAAAACAACAAACAGTATTCAAAGTCAAAGTCAAAAGTCAAAACGTTTATTTCAATTAGGCCATTAAACGGCACTTTTGAACGTCATCGTTTACAGTTCAGTAAAATAATAATGTTACATTAATAAAGTGACTCTATTCAGAGATAGGCATCACCATACTGTTACCATACTCACATGTATAACGGTTCAAATTGCAAAAACAAATGCATGATTTATGTTACAATCAAAAGTCTCAATCGGTCAAAAGTACCTACTTTTAACTGTAAAAGTTGGGCAAAAGTAATTTTGACTGAACTCAATACGTTGATCAAATGTAGTTTTGTTTGAAATCTGTAGTTAATAGAGATTTTAATAGACAATTATGTGGTTAAAAGTGATTTTGACTATTGCATTTAGTCAAAACTACATTTAACCACTAGAGCATCAGTCAACATGGTGTACAGAGTATTGTAAATAGATAGCTTCCTTGTTTGTCATGAAATAGAATAGAATACTCATTATTATGTACACCATATAAGTTACAGAGAAGGTAGATGAAGAAAAACATTACATAGGATGACACAATGGGCGGCCTTATCGATAATAGCGATCTTTTAAAGACAACCTTTGGATGGATTTAGCGGGGACAATTGAGGGTGTGTCATGCTCACTCCAATGTCTCGCTGATGGTGGCGCGTGTATCGGATCATTCAGTTCCCGTCAAAATGGTTGAGCTGAATGGTGCTGATGCACGTGTCATGTTCGTGAACGGGCGCCGTCATTGAAGACTGGTCATTTCTTAGTTGCCACTGGCTTTTAATATGTGATATTAAAAATTGTTTTTCTTTCTTTACATTATTCTCACATATAGAAGCAACAAGGTTAATGTAACCAGGATTTTTGTAAAACATATAATGGTCATAAAAGAGTGTCCGTGGAGTTTCTTGCACGTTCTTCTCCATAGAGATCTAAGCTATGGAACGTGCTAATAGCTTTATGTTTTTCACGGACTGACAGTTCAAAAATACCTGTAAATGGTTTATTTGAAATAAATTATTTGATTTTGACATATAGGATTTTGTGTTATTTTTTCTAAATCAACCGGTTTGATTCCTGGTTAAGAATACCACTTTTTTAAATCCAGTGTTACAGTTCAAATTTTTATCAAAATCGACCTCGAGACTCCTTTCCGTGTTTTTCCTTATAGTTTCGTATTTGGCCATTATCGCGCATTTAAGAAATTCACCCTGTTCACTCGTCTGCTAGACACCTGCAATCACTAGAATATTCTGGCTGTTAACAATACTTTTTAAACAATTGAAAGAATATGCCCTCAAAATTGTAGCCGTGTAGGAGCAGGTTATAAATTACTATTCCGATGCCAACTCTGCTATTGTCTGGCAAATACTTGCAACCCTCAAAATAGGTTGTAATTTTTTTATACTTAAACAAATTTAAATTACTACATTTTAAAATTGTAGCCTTATAGGACCACAACATTAAAAAATATATATTTTGACTGTTTCAAAAATTTAAGGGATGATGACGCAACCGCCGGATGCCTGCCTGAACGGTTCTTTCTTAATTGACCGATCGTAAAAAATATTTTAAAAAAACATTTTTGTGGGAAACGGGTTAGTCGGATAGTTCGGCAGCTCTTAGGCTATTACAGTAACGCCCGGGTGAAATATAAGTACCTGCCATAAAACATTCATGAATAAATAAATAAATCACAGCAAAAAGTAGAATATACGTGCATTCAATATTTAAGGTAATCCTCAACTATTGGATCCGCAGATGTAGCGACCACACACAGCACTAAATCCACCACGTAGGCAGCAATATCGGATATTTCGGATACATTTGGATCCAGCTCGGATATGCCTCGATTTTATACAGCAATTACATTTTCGATTTGCCTACAGCCTACAGCCGAAATCGTTGCCGGAATGATGTTGTTTTTTTTGATACAAATATAAAAATCCGTAGTTTTATCCTATCGCAATTTATTTTTCAATCCGATGTACTACATATTTGTGTTACTGGCTGACTGAATGCAAAAACAAATGTTCTGATTTTATTTTTCTCAGGCTCTGAAATAAAACAATAAAAAATGTTCGTTTTAATGAATAGTTTGCTTTTTGACGTACTTTGTCGATTTTTATTTATTTATTTACTTAGGATCTCCATCAAAGAAAATGCACAACACATGACACATAAATAACAAGTCACAATAAATATTGAGTGGCCGAATCTTTCACAGCAGGCACAGTTTACAATTAGGCTAACAAAGTTAAATAATTCAAAAACCGACCAAGTGCGAGTCGAAATCTCACACGAAGGGTTCCGTACCATAAACTGAAACATATGCGTGCAAGATTTCAGCTGAATTGGAAACCGGGAAGTGTGTCAAATTTAACTTGCAAGTGTGATTATAGACAGATAACGGGACATGTGAAACTAAATAAAAGCTTGTAAAAAAACACGTTTCTTGTATAGGAGCCCCCTTTAATTTTTAAGCGGCAATAGAAATACACACTCTGTGAAAATTTCAACTTTCTACCTATTACGGTTCTTGAGATACAGCCCTTCGACAGACAGACGGACAGCGGAGTCTTAGTAATAGGGTTTCGTTAAAAATAGATTTAAAATTGAAATTAATTGCAGCGCAATATGAATGAGAGGCAGTATTTGAACACCAGTATTTGACACGGAACGGTAGAAGTTTTTTCTCTGTTTGTCGGTAGTTAAGTATGCAAAGATCCAAACACGTTGGTGTTGCCGAACCAAAGGCGAGGCCGCTATGGAACCAAGAGACTGCAATGACAAATACCAATTCGTACAATGACCAAAGGTCGTTGTACGACTAACGCTGGTGTCACAATGTTAAAACACATATATACAGCGTGGGAAGAGGCGCAAGATGCCATAGGAATCTTTTGTGACCTCTCCAAGGCATTTGATTGCGTAAATCACGAAACCTTGCTCCTAAAACTAAAACATTACGGACTAGGTAATCTTGCTCTCAGTTTAGTGAAGTCGTACTTAAATGACAGACAGCAGCAAGTTCAAATAAACGGTGTTAATTCAAGGGGTTTAAAAGTCAAAATGGGGGTACCACAAGGCTCAATATTGGGTCCTTTCCTCTTTTTAGTGTATATTAATGATTTACTCCATCTTTTAAAAAACCAACCAAAGATGGTGTTATTTGCTGACGATACGTCCTTAATTTTTAAGATAGATAGACGTTCTACAAGTCTTGACGACGTAAATAATGCGCTACAGCAGGTCCAAAATTGGTTCACTGCGAATAATTTAGTATTAAATGGGAAAAAAACTAAGTGCATCAGATTTGCTTTACCGAATGTCAAAAGTAATACTTGCGACATAGTATTGGACAAAGAGAAACTTGAATTCGTCGAAGACACGGTTTTCCTAGGGATCACGCTTGACTCAAAGCTACAATGGGGTCCTCATTTAACATCTCTTGCAGGACGGCTAAGTTCAGCAGCATATGCTGTCAGAAAAATCCGTCAATTTACTGATATAGATACCGCGAGGCTGGTTTATTTTAGTTACTTTCATAGTATAATGTCTTACGGTATCTTATTATGGGGACGAGCTGCAGACATCGAGTCTATATTTATTCTGCAGAAAAGAGCCATCAGAGCCATATACCATCTTGGTCGGCGCGATTCCCTAAGGGAACTGTTTAAGGATATTAACATCATGACGGTACCTTGTCAATACATATACGAAAACATTATGTATGTTCGGAAAAATATTCATCTTTTTAATAAGATTAGTGATAGGCATAATTTTAATACTAGAAATAGGAATAAATTAGATCAACCCCGATTCAGATTGGCTAAAGTACACACTTCTTTTATGGGATATTGTATTAAGTTTTATAATAAAATACCACGTGAGATTCTCGAACTGAATGAGAAAAAATTTAAAACATGCATAAAACGCACTCTATGTAGACAGGCATATTATAAACTGGAAGATTATATCCTTGATAAAAATGCTTGGCTAAATGCCGGTCCTGCTCCACAGCCTCAGCCGCTTGGTTCCACTAGTTAGGTTTTATATTTGGAAGAGATGCTCACCCTCTTTTATGTCTAATAATAATACTATTCCGCATAATCTTATATTATGTTTGGAATAAACTTTTCTTTTTCTGTATTTTCAGATTGATATTCATAGTTTTATATAATTTAGAAGCAATTTTTATTTCAAGTTCTGTAAATGTGAGAACCCTGGACCATTATGTTAATAGATAGTTTCCTTGTTTGACATGAAATAGCAGGGGCAGTTGAGGGTGTGTCATGCTCACTCCAATGTCTCGCTGATGGTGGCGCGTGTATCGGATCATTCAGTTCCCTTCAAAATGGTTGAGCTGAATGGTGCTGATGCACGCGTCATGTTCGTGAACGGGCGCCGTCAGTGGAGACTGGTCATCCCTTGGTTGCCACTGCCTCATTTTAATATTTCATACTATAAATTGTTTTTTTTCTTTCTTTACATTGTTCTCATATATAGAAGCAACAAGGTTTATGTAACCAGGATTTTTGTAAACATAAAATGATTTAAAAGAGTGTCCGTGGAGTTTCTTGCACGTTCTTCTCCATAGAGATCTACGCTTGCGAACGTGCAAATAGCTTCATGTTTTTGACGGACTGACTTTGACAATTCAAAAGTACCTGATAATGGTTTATTTGAAATAAATGCTTTGACTTTTTTTTGACTTTTTGACCCACGTGTAGCAAACGACGTTTAGCAACACACTTACTGGAAAAAAAAACCGGACAAGTGCGAGTTAGACTCGCGCACCGAGGGTTCCGAACGAGTCTTGATTTTTATCTAGTATACATTACCTACGGATACATCAATGTACGTCACGGTCATTTCTTAAACCAAAATATAAGTTTGTATTTGCATTTTCTTTGTGTAAATTATAAAAGAACAAATTCCTTATTTTCGGACTTTTTCCTATACTTATACTGCAAGATCTATCTTCTTGGATTTTTTTTGAATTGTGCGTCAACGGAAAGTATCCTATAGATTTTGATTCCCTTGCGAGCGTCAAATAATGAGCCATAAACGGAGCTTAAACAGCCTTATCTTTAGATTGCGTTAACTTAGAAGTTTGGTTTTTTCACTGCTCCAAGAGGTAGCTGTTCTGAATACTTGGAGTAATTTCAGCTTGATTCCTTTACGCGTTCCTGAGAAAAAAGGTCTTGACAGACAGACAGACGGACAACAAAGTGATCCTATAAGGGTTCCGTTTTTGCCGACTGAGGTACGGAACCATAATAATGGAAATTAAAATTACTCAGGGGCTTTTTTCGTGCGCCGAGGTCGGGTGTCGTGGGGGCTGCCCCACTCGGTGCTTTTCTTCGTTTCTTCATTCCGTGCGGATCTAACATTCTTGGTTATCTTACTGATGAACACAGCCAGTTGAGAGGACAATAGAACGTTGGAATAATCAGCCTTCGATTTAGATACCGCTAAGGGTACCTACTTAAGTGAGATACATTAGGTGACTTTATTTTGTTACAACATGTATAATGTACATTTTATGTTTTAAACGCTAATCGAACTACATACTTATTTGTATGCCTATTAGGTTAATCCTGACATTAGAATAACATCGTATTATATTGTACCTATGTTTTACAAATAAATAAATTGAATTGAATTGAATTTAAAATAAAAACAAAAAATCAAAACTAAAATATGGCGTCCAAAACTTCGTCAGCATCGTTGTTGACTGGAAGAGAGGCCAAAAGATCAAATAAAAAGTAGGAAAAGGGGTACACTAGCAATTTAATATCGATTCATTTACGTTTTGAGCTATTCACCCAATCATCGTAGTAAAGAACCATATTTGTCCAAGCACAAAATCAAATCTCAGATATCCTGCCAGAATTCCAAGCACCACAGCCTAAATTTATCTCAACCACAATAAAAGAGTCTATTCAATCTTTATATCAAAACTACTTAGATTCTTTTACTCTGTGGTTGTAGTACATGATGATGAGTTCTCAGAGGCGGTGCAGCATTTCGTGTGGACTATAAATATGGCGGTCGATGTGGCCGCGCATGCGCACAACGGGCGCCCAACTCATTCATCATGCGCTGTACTATGTAGCCAGCTACTATGTGAGACAGTAAATCAGTAGAACATTGTGGTACAATGTGAATTTTATATATCATTGAGGGATTATTTGAATGTTACTACATTAAGTATACTATATAAAATGTCCTTTATAACAAACAGATCCTACTACCTCCGACACGTTTCTCTATTTAAGAATTCCTATCAGGTATAAATAAGCTTAAGACAACTGGCCTGTAAAAAATATGTTGTAGTCAAAAACAAAGATAAATAAAATATAACTGGCTCACCCGGTATTCATATCACCTAAAATTTATTTGATTGTAACACTTTTTTTTCCAAAACCAATCCTGGATGCGGACCGCTCAAAACCGGGATGGTTGGCGATCTTTGGGGGAGGCTTACGTTCAGCGGTGGACGGCAATTGGCTGATATGACGATCCTAGTATTAAGGCATCAAAACAAAAAATAATCAAGTCAAATCAAACATTTTCGGGTTCTTACGAAATTAACGGCAATTGATTTTTATTTATATATTGGAACATTTCATTCATTTACTTTCGGTAAATTCAAAATTAGACTACATATTCCTATGCCGCAATCTATAGAAGTAGGTCAAACTCTTTGTAGTTTCGTAGCAATCAACATAACATTATCCATTCATTAATTTTACATTAGCTTTTGTCCTTAAGTTTTCATTCAAACTTCAACTCGTATCCTTTTGAAAAATGTAGTCTTCGTGCATCTTTCAGACTCTGAGGAGCATACCTACTTCTTAATGTACCTAATATTTCAAGTCAGGTTTCCACCTGTAGTGGTTGAGGCACTCAGACATGGCTTCGTTTTAAAAAGAGGATATAATAAAATATATCTTGAAATATATTACTGCAATCTCTGCTTCGAGAATTCACATTGACCAAGTTTATATATAAATATATATAGAAACCATAATGAGAAGCGTTTTTTCAAAAGGGGATATTTAAACATTTATATTTTTTCAACTTAATATGAGGTCTTCTTACATATAAATACATAATCACTTGAACGAATGGAACAAAAAATGAAAAAGGAAAAAGAATTGTTATATTATATTTATATTTATTTATAAGAATGGTAAAAGGGATATTCCACCTAGCAAATTAGACTAGATAAAGCGTGTTCAAAACAAAACAGGATATTCACCACAGTTCATATTGTTCACATTTAGTTTTTCTATTTTCTGAAAAATAATATAACATGCTGATTTCCCCCTTTGAAAAGACGCTCCTCATTATGGTTTCTGCAAAAAGGGTAAAAGTCTGTATATCTATTCTAACACTCCACTTGAAAAAAAAGGCATTATAGTCACATATACTATAAAATGCTATAGAAAAGGATTCTGTCACAGTCCACCATTTCCCTGCTTAATTGACAGGAGCACTCAAAAAACACTATTCTGTCCGCCATGTTTATTTACAGAACAAAATGGAGTCGTTTAGAGCGAGCGCTTTTTCCGCTCGCGCTGCCGCTAAATGAAGACCATTGTGGGACGCAGACGATCTTTACATATTCATGGAGCTGCGGAGTCACAGACCGGCTCGATCCTAATGGCTTAAAATAAAACAGACGTACAGGTTAAATTTGTATGGGTAGTTTGTAGTTTTATTTTGTGGAGCGGCTTGAGCTGGGGACCCACAGAAAAGTTCGAACGTGGGGTTTGGATTCAACCATATCAAGCTACGCAACCACTTTTGACATGCATCCATTCGACAGGAACAATAATTATATTTTTGTCTATTTTAATTGCCAGCCTTCCTATCTAAGTATAAACTTAACGCACTGCAGAAGGCCGCATGGCTTGGAGACGCGTCGTATGTGGTCGCGATCCTCAGCTGTGAGGAAGAAGAGAAAAGAGAATATATATACATATATTCTCTATAAATTCTGTGGTACAAGAGTGTTTTAATTTATGTGTCACATAATTAAATAATAACAGTGAATTCACTATAACAAGTTCGGTAATTACCTACCACCCTCAATTTAGCCATGGAAAAGTAATTCTTACCCCGATAATGTAAACGACCTTTTTTTTACTTTCGGCGCATTAAACAATCCACGTGTCAGGTTACCTCTTCACGATCCTTCTTGAGTACCTTGTATGACGTGTGAAATAAAAATAAAGAAACTTTCAGACGACTGCTTGTTAAAAGTTTTTCTCTCACTGCAATACATCTTGAAGTAACAGGAACTCGTTACGTTGAGTGTTGCCCGGAACTCTGCAATACGCTCATCCACCTTACCATGCTCCACAATTCTTTAGTTCGTCTTCCAGAGAAACTTGAAAATTCTCATGTTAAACGAATTGCACTTTGTCCAATCAGGGCGGTAGATACCTTAGGCGCCACCTTCATGAACGATTGAATCGCCAAGACGTTTTGCTCGCCAATGTTACTCGTCGAGTCGCCGCGATAAGTGTAGAGACACGTTCATAACGTTTTTATAAGTAGAATGAAGTAGCAAGACGATAATATCGCTGCAAGACGTTCGTGAAGGTGACGCTTTACTGGCGTATTTGGCATTGATGTAAGTGGTTTGTAAACAACATTTTATGGACATAAGGAACGTACACTTGTGACATCTGTCAAGTTGTCTTTGACAGTTAACCTATTCTTTCCTTTCTGCGGCATCCCTCGAGCGATGTCGTGTGTTTGTCCAATTAAATATACCTAAATACTCAATCAAAAGTGTTTTTTATGGCTCCGTGTGTTAGTATACTGTAGATATGTAATAGGTGCTATAACTGGTACATAATACAGTCTGTGGTTACAATATAGGGACACCTCGCTGGCTCCCGGGGGCACAGTGTTAAGTTATTAACGGATTGCTCCCTGGGGTGAATGGGTATTGATTGAACATTATTAACTACGATCTGTGTCCAATACTGCCAACTGTGAGCCAACATAAATGTTCACCTTTGAATAAAAGTGGTCAAGTGCAAGTCGGACTCGCAAAGGGTTCCGAACGAATCATTAATATTATTTTTAACATGTAACATTTAAACCATCGACTTCTCATAGGTTTTCTACAGGGAATCTCTAAGAACTATTTACAGTGTTTTTTTTCGAAAATTAAGACTCAGTAGTTTCGGAAATAAGGGAGGAATTGTCAGTTTTCGTCTATTTTCTTTGATAACTACGCAATTATATATTTAAACGTCGTTTGATGCCCGTGGACATTTGTCATTGCAGTTTCTCGGCTCCATAACGGCCACGCCTTCAACTTTGGCGTCAATACCGCTTCGGCTGCAATGACAGTTGGCCCACTATCATCAAAACTCTAGTTTTCATGATTGTTGCTACCCAAATTTAAAACCATAACTCTGCCATATCAACTTTAAATTCCGCAGTCAACCACACAATAACATAACATAATTATTTCCACGTGCCGATTGGCATTCGACCTCCGCAACCCTACAGATTCGAGTTCCTAAGGTTAACTTGTTTCTGACAGCCCCACGTTATCAAACCTTTGTTTCAAGGCACCCCCAGGCCATACGCCTCAGGGGTTGGAATATCTAATATTACAATAACACGAATGGTTTAATATGCTCACCTACCTTTGGGAAGTAAAACGTGTAGTACAAAAGAGATAGAACGATTGTTTATATGTTTATCTCTTTTACCCATAATATATTTACCCCTGTGCTTTGATGGGGCAGGCGAAACGAATTGATATCTGTTGAATGGTACACCGAGGAGTCGTAACCGAATGGTGCTGGTGCTATAAAAAGTACATTTGTGTATTTTCCCATGAAAGTTTTATAAATCAAAACGAAGTAATTTACTGTTTACGTGTTTGTTCATTATGCCCTGTGGTCCTGTGGAAAGTTCGTTTAATTACTATGGTCACACAGTCGATACCAATCGACTGTGTGACCATAGTATTTAGATGAACTTAGCCAATAATCTGGCAACCCAACAGGACGCAGGATGAAAGTGCTCTATCATCATTAAAGATCTATATCCCCCTAAAGAAATGGCTGGTTTAATCCCAGCCATTTTTGTAGAGTTAGAAATATTTAAATGCAATTTCCAAGTTTGCTTTTCTACAAAATAGACTTTGTTAGTTCTCTATTTTCAGTTTTCAATTTCAATGCATCATAATCTCACTGAGTAGACTGACATACAAATCTATGTAGTAACTGCGACACAGATAAACTTACTGAAGATAACAGACAACAGATCAAAGCATCATGCATATGCAAATGATCTGATGCATTTAGATGAACACATCATGCACTGAGGGGAATGTTATACGATGCTACGTGAGCGCGTCTTACATTGTATAGTTATGAAGAAAAGATTCTATGCCACTTTACTACTAGTGAAAATAATTCTGTGTTAGAATTACACAAGTAAGTTTTCCACTTTTTCCACTAAGCCGTCCCACGGGAATGGAGCATTTTTCAGTGATTTACATTAGTTGAATGCTCCCAATTAAAAAGATTCTCGAATAGATAACTATTCGAGAATCTTTTTAATCGATTAAGTGGCATTAGCGTGAGTTTTCCGTTGCGTAGTTAACCAATGGTGAAAAAGTTATGGACCCATTTCGTTAATGAGCGTTTTTCGATCAATATTTAGCTTGGCCAATGGTCAAATGCATACCTATTAGTTAATAACCTACAATTTTATTGGTCCAAAATGGTTTTTTTTAACGTTCACAACATTTTTAACCATCGGGTAACAACGGATCAAAAATCTAGTGCGAGTTTTTGAAAGTACTTGACCGCGTTTTTTTTTTTTTTTGACGGCGACCACTCGCAGTTCAGCACACTAAGGCTGGTTACTGCTTAACCGGACTATCCTGTGGTGGCCTCAAATGAATTAGAGGCCCCCAGCCAGGGTTGACCGCGTTTACGGAAACGTCAATTTATACTAAAACCGTACAAGCGCCATCTGGTGACAATATCGGAATCTTTTTTTTTCATACGATTTGACATGGGTAAGTAGATAGATAAGTCTTTATTTGCCTTAAACATGGTATGAAGTTGTTATAGTCAGGTATTAATCTAGAGTCCACATGTTTAGCTGTACAGAATGTATCAATTAAAAAAGTAAACGTTTACATTACCGTCATGGAGGACGCTAAAAACTCGCACTAGGCTCTCTATATTTCTGATATTACGTCATAGAAATGAGTAAAAAGTAAGTAATTGTTGCACTTTTAAATGTATTTCGTGTAAGTTCTTTTAAATGTGTAAACAAGTGTAGGCAAACCTACATAAATAACTTTGAATTTTTTTAATAATACTTGTTCAAAAGTTTAGAAGAATGAAAATTTAACTTGATCAACATCGTCAAATACCTCAAAAGAAATAACCTTTAACCTACAGGTCCTTGACCTTCACCTTTTTGTACATCATCAACTATACGTACCGGACACGGCAAACGGGTGAAAAATGATCCGACACCGTTTTCGCCATTTTTTCAAGACAAGGGTTGGTATAACAAAAAAATACTAGATCCGAAGCAAAACCTTTATTCCTAAATCCCTTTGAAGTCCGCCGCATTACGACATTAATGTCTGGTTACTTTGTACAAACATTTGTTTCATGTTTATCTGAGCGAGTGTGAATTTGTAACCAGAAGCCTGCGTGGCGGGAATAAATTGTTGTCTCATTGCTGAACAAAAAACATTAGAGAACGAGATTTGCGCGTACGATGTTTAGGCACTGTATTTAAGAAAAGGAAAAAAAAGATAATTCGACATTATTATCTACTTGCGGACAACAAACTTTAGGTTATACAAGACAGAGTTCAAATTCCATCTGAAACGCAATCTTGTTTAGGGCTTTTTACAATCTTTTATTTAGTTCCACTTGTCCCGTTGCCTGTCTGTAATCAAACTTGCAAGTTCAATTTGACACGCTGCCCGGTTTTCGATTGAGCTGAAATTTTGCACGCACATGTATATCGCGTGACAATGCAATGTTATGATAAAATCGAGCTGATCTGATGATGGAGCTGAAAGGTAGCCTTAGGAAATCCGTAATAAAACGACACAATCCCATCGAGATATGATAAGAAATATAACATTTTATAGATACATTATATCCCATTTTTTTAAATAAAAGCTTGTTACATTTTTGAAATTAAATAGTATATTTCTTAACGGAATTAAATTATTTTTTAAACTTTTTTAGTTATTTTTATGAACAAGTGATCAAGTTTCTCATTCTTTATTTTTCAATTCAAATGTCACTCAAATACACAAAGCTAAAGTCAATTCTTATGTTGATGGTGAAGGATTGAATTTATCTCAAGTTATTAATTAAAGTTTAGTTTAATTCATAAGAAGAAGATGGACTTTTTGAATCAGCTAGCAGGTACCTATTAGTTTAGAATAACGTTTAAGTTTCTCATTAGCAAAAGAAAAATGTACATATATTCTTCCCTAAACATTATTTAGCCCTATATGAAGCATGGCTTGCCCAGCAGTGGGACAGTAGACGCTACAAAAAAATTGTGAAGTAATATGATAGTTGCACAAACAAGGTTTGATAACTAGAATGCGCTGTAATGAAACTACACCAATTTCTCCTAAATTATCAACTCATCTGCCGAGCCTTTTCCCAACTATATTGGGTTCGGCTTCCAGTCAAACCAGATTCAGCTGAATACCAGAATTTTTACATGGAGCGGCTGCCTACCAGAACTCCACAACCCAGTAACTAGGTAACACAGTACTCCTTGGCAAAACTGGTGTCAGATTTTTCTTGCTTCTGACTATCCGTACGACTGCCAAATATCTACAAATGGCAGCCAGGACCAACGGCTATTTCGGCGTTTCGGTATGTTAAGATAGTCACCCATCCACTGACCAACCTCGGCAAACGTTGCTTAACCTTGGAGATCGCCCCGTGTGGCTGTAATTATTTAGCCACCAGCTCCTCCTCCTTAAGTATCTATTAATAGAAAATATTCTCACAACTCTAGCAGCACACATATCTTACATAATATATCATTTTTTGACACAAAAAAATATAATGAAAAGCGTCTTTGTCGTATATACCGAGTTGCCGTAGAAAGCTGCCCTGAAGCGCCGGTACACACCGTACTCCATTCTTTTTAATTAAGCCTTACAACTTGTAAGAAAAATAAACTAAGAATTTATCTTTTATCATCAACTCCTCAGAGATTGTCAGTATTAAACAATGAAGGAGAAAATAATTCTCAGAGCATTTAAAATATAACGAACAACCTCGTTACGGGCAAGAAACAGCAACTTTTGACGAGAATAATGTACTAAAATTCCACTTGTAACGCTTCTTTTTGGTAGACTAAAGACGTTGAAATTTTTCTTTACATTAATTATTCAAATTCTAACTTTAAGAACTTTAACATTAAGTTTTTTTTCCAATGAACATAAGTCAACTTAAGCCCCTTTGTGATAACTCATAGCAACATCTTAAGCTTTTCTCTGTCAAATAAATGTAAGCTATTTGACGCAAGATTTAAGGTTGAATTTCCTTCACTATCCTTCTCCCCCAAGACAGCGAATATTTTCTCCGGGGCAGATTCCAGGTCTTAGCTGTAGTTTTTGTGGCGGATAGAATTTTGTATGAAGCTCTTATTGAGGGCTTTTTTCACTTTGAAGGCTTAATGTTGTGGAAGAACTTGATTTATATTTCTCTCAGTTGAAAAATCGAGTGAAAATTCTTGGAAATTTTCCAAGGAGTTCAGTTAGTGGGTCAAATCCTTCGAAATTATCTCATTAACACTTTAGCGAGAAACGTGATACAAAGGAAAGATAAAACAATAATTATACTGTCGTAAGTTTGCAACGTGTAAGATCGACGTCCACCAAATATTTACCTTAGCGCTTGACGTGTTATATCGCCGGCGGGCTCTACAATCATACACCTAAATATAGTAGGCACTAAATCCTGCGAGCTATCTGCATATTGTGCATACGTCACTGCACCACGCCCTAATCCTCTTAGTCTCTAGCGCCATAGAACCATGAAATGAACGTGACCGGGATTGCTTTTTGTTTCTCTTTATAAGAACTGAGCCGATGACGACTATTCTGCTAGTGACATATGGTGACCGGGATTGTTCCAATGTACCAACATATTTCGCAAACCACTATAGCTGCGGTTTAAATTATCGACCAGAAACATCAAGCTGAATTGAAACTGCAGCACTGTTCAGTTGGGCACGCCACAATTGCAGCGGTAAGGCCCCTCTTTGGAGAGTGGCTGGAGAGGTGCCACGACGTCCTCACCTTCCGCCTGACGCAGGTACTCACCGGACACGGCTGTTTTGGGAGGTACCTATTTCGGATTAAACGGGAGAACACGCCCGGGTGTCAGCACTGTGAGGATTGCCCAGAGGACACGGTGGAGCATACGTTGAAGGTTAGCCCTGCTTGGGCGGAGCACCGCCGTGTCCTCGTGGAGGCGATCGGCGGCGGTAACCTCTCGCGTCCGGCCCTGGTTAAATCCATGGGCCACCGTAGGCGCAGGCCTGCGGTCGGCGAGCGTTGGTTGGCTCGCTGTCCGATCCCAAACAGGCCCGGGTCGATGGCACGTTGTGTTCCACGCACGCCTCAAAGAGATGTCAGCATAGGAGACGGGGCCCGCTAGGGCCAGAGCCTGCCAGGGTTGCGGAATTTGTTCGAAAGAGTCACCGCGGCCCCGGAAGCGGAATGCAAAGGGTTTTAGAAGGAAAACGGATGGGTTTTAGTCAGTATTAGTCTGACACGCCGTCATTTGATGATTTTCAATCATTAAGAAAAAAAAAGAGCGCTGTTCAGTGATACTCTCACCGTTAAAACTTAGGTTAAAACTAAGGTTAGGTTAAGTAAACACGAAGGCAACCGCCAATTCATACAATCAAGGTGGAATAACACTTACTACACTTCATCTCTTCTTAAACTTTCACTATGGGACCAGCAATGAAATCGTGAATAAAAAACATCGACTGCCCCATAATTTTATGTGCGCATAACCCGAAAAAACGTTCTGAACAGCTGATTTTATTTTCGCGATTCAATCAAAATCAATATTAATTTATTAAAATTAGGCTGAGTGCCAGTACTTTTTGAACGTGAAAGTTTTACATAAAAACAGTCCCCCAAAACGCCCGCCCGTCACCATTTCCTAGTGTTTTAGCTGGGAGGAAGAAGTGGCAACAAACTCTCCTGCAACACATACGTGTGTTAAGTTTTAAAAACTTTAAAACTTAAATTAAAAACTTCGGAGTTGGTCCCATAGTAAAAGTTGTTCATAATTATGAGTACAATGACTCCTTATGAGGTATTGCGTTTATTCTGTTACGGCAAGCAAAGCCGCTGTCGACTATTCTGCCAATGTCCAAAGTAGATTGAAGTATGTCACTGTTTTTAGAAATAACGTATTCTTTCCACTAACGTTTTATTCTTAAGTTCTACCCACAAGAAGGAAGAAATTGTAAGTCTGCAGTCGGTTCAAAAAGGTATGTTCGAAATTGGGCTGTCAGAAAAATTGCAATGCTTTTGAGAATCAAATTCCACCGGAAAAGTATTCGAACAAAATTCCGAGCTCCCTTCACCCACATACCAAAATGTCAGGTAGCGTCAATCTCGGCTCCCGTTCAACTAGCAAGGATGGGATGCCGCGGGATTATCGCGAGTCCCGACCGCCGAATCCCGGGATTTATAACCCACATTTTTCAAAGTACATAACGTTGACCTCTTTGTTTAGTGAGCCAAACGGGATCATATGTAAACTCGTAAGCTTGGAAGTACATAAAAAAAATGTATGTTCAGGAATTTTCAACTTGATTTTTTTAGGCATCCAATTTATTTGTCCAAATATATTAAATAGGTATTGGAAGCTCTGAAGTGTAAATAAAATACTCACGTTTAGTTGCCGCATTCATTATTCTGAAATGTTTTTGGCTTATTGCCAGTTTCAATTTTACTTAGTTTTCATTCTTATTTACTTTACATAGGTAAATATTTCATTAGCAATGCAAGCAAAAGGGTTATGATTTTAACACGTACAGTACATTATGTCGGTTTATTCATTACTTCTACACTACTATATTAACATAATTTAACAAATGAGGTATCGTTCGTGGCCATGTGCCACCTTGCGATACAGATTGCTTACTACATACTAGTATATTGTTGTGTATAAATAATAAATTAAAATATAAAATCATGTAAGTGGGTTGTTTACTCATCAGATCCTCAATATTCAATAGTTTACTGATAAGAATCCGACAAGAATATTTTCTTGCTTCCTTTTCAGAGTACGATTTTTTCATTTGTGGATTGGTTTTATATTACGTATATATTCAGTGGAATTCGAGCCTGTGGCTAAATTGAACCTCATTCGCTACACTATTAATATTACAAAACTGTTTTGCTGTAGGAGGACCAAAACTAGAATTCTAGTTATTACTTACTTTACTACTAAGAATACAAATAAACTGTTAATGTCCGCCAGTCGATTCTGTACACATGTCGAAGTAAAGGCTTGGCTAAAGTGATCACGAGGTGAGTTGTCAATCCATGTAATCAAGATGTCACGTGGTCTCGAAGTGAGCTGTCATTCCATCTTGATTATATGGATTGACCGCTCACCTCGTGATCACTTCACCCAAGCCTTCACTTCGACTTGTTTACGGAATAGAACGGCTGTTGCGAATACATCACCACCAAAATACACTTGAATTTCATAAAGTGAAATTTATTCATGGATTGGTATGTCTTACCTATTTATTGCTTTTATGAAATTCCAGTGTATTTTGGTGGTGGTATGGCAGCGATTGGCATACACTGGCTTACCAACGTTTATCATGTAGGGCAGCCATCCTACAAACTCGTATAACAATCAAATTGCCTATCGACCGGACTGATTACTAGGAATCTAATTTCAACGTGAAATTGCTACGTGTAGCCCGAATTAAAAATTTGTAGCTACACGGTTCTACTGTATTTCTGTTGAAAAAATAATTTCGTTGAAATTGTATTGAACAAATTCCGCAACCTACAAAAAAAAAAAAAAAAAGGATATGGAGGAAGTCCTCCATGTACTTTTTTTTTTACTTTTGATTTTGTATACATATGTGTACTTAGTTAGGTTTAGTCAAAATTTTAACTAATACTAAAATTAATGTGAAAGTGATTTTTTTATCACAATTAAAATAAAACCCCTTTTTTTTTTGCAAAAATCTACATTAACGCAAGCGAATGCTGGTAAGTTATATTTAGAAAATTTGATTAATTATTTACGAAATCAATCCTATATTTGATTTCGGTTTTTTGATGTCAGGAATGTTTGCCTTGTATTTGAAATGTGAGGGATATTTGTGCGATCACAAGATAGCGATCGTGTCGCAGTGCGGGGATTACACGGGATCAACGTGACGGGACGCCGGTATCCCGTGATTTAGGGGTAGCGCGGAGCTACCCTATCGCGGGAGCTTGTCAGCCATTTAGATCTTTGATATTTTTGTTTTGTTTTGTGTGTGACGTTAACATTCAAATAAAAAAATGTTCCCACTTGGCTAATTGATATGGGGTAGATGAAATATCTGGTTGTTTCAAATATACTATGCAATTACATACCAAATCTTAAAAAACGGTCAAGTGCGAGTTGGACTCTCACACGAAGGGTTCTGTACCATAAACCGAAAAAAAAACACGTTTCCTGTATGGGAGCCCCCTTTCATTTTTAATTTAATTTATTTTTTATTTATAGCTATATGATTATAGCGGCAATAGTAATACACTCTCTGTGAAAATTTCAACTGATTACCTATTATAGTTCTTGAGATATAGCCCGCTGACCGACAGACGGATGAACAGCGGAGGCTTAGTGATAGGGTTTCGTTGGTTACCCTTTGGGTACGGAACCCTAAGAGAAGAACATTAAGACAAACAATTTTGTAAGCTTACTTCCACAAAAAGTATGCAAAGACTGATTTTTCTTTCATGCCAGATCATTTGACTTTTGTGATAAAACAATCAGGTACTTTAGCATTAAAAGTTTAAACGGTTATTATATATATAGATAAATTTGTGACCAAATACAAAAATACAAGTTGCCCTCAGAAAAACTCCCCGTCATTTAAATACACATAAATGATTACGATAACCCTTGATACAATGGACCCTGTGCTATGGACCATCCAAAAAAATACTTAATTTTTACCATTCCTGAAAATAACATATTTCACCGCCCACATCACCTTTACAAGCTTGCAGCGGCATAAATTACCTCCAACTCAGCCGCCAAAGAAAATTCCTCCAATATCTGGCTCCAGTTTCCTCCGCATTGATGATTCATCTCAGGCCGGCCACGTCTCATTACCCAGAGGAACTTGGCAGGCACCTCACGCGCCGACTTACCTATATCTAATAATAATATCCTTCAAGTTCGGAGCGGTTGAGATGTCTGTCGGTATAGATTGGAAACTGGAAGTTGAGACGCTAGAATTAGATCTGGGCCTCTAGTAATGTCGATAAAAATTTATAATAAATTACCCGAGCTATTAAGAAACGAAAAATAGATGACCGTTTTTACGAACAAATTAAAAAAAACTATTATTAAGTAAATGCTATTATATGCATAAATGAATACATGAATGATAAATTTATACAGCTCGAATAATAATATAAATATTAATAATAATATAATGAAGATTTGATCTAAATAATATGTGTGATTAAATTGTTTGTATTGTGTATGTTTAATAAAATTGTAATTAGAATAAGTTAGTCTATAAGTCCTTTTCATATTTTATATTATTGTCTTTTGCTGTGCCCAACAGGGTCCACAATTGTGTCTCATAAAATTATCACCTACCACCTAAGCATGTAGATTGTGGAGTGCAATAAAGAATTGAGTATTGAGTATAGATAGTGCAATAAAGAATTGAGTATAGATAGTTATGGAAGTTCTGTTTGAGGAGCGGCTAACTAATCAACAGCCTTCAGCACCTTCGCATTTATCTCAACACAACTCAAAGCATAAACACCTTTAAAAAACAAGAACACCTTAAAATTAAACAAAATAAATAATGAAAACAAACAATGCCAAAGGGCCTCAGCTCAGCATAATGCCAGATGGCAACACAAGGTATACCACCTGACGCTGATTTTCAGCAGCAGCCCACGAGTGCCATACCTACGCTTGAAAACATAGACACACATAAATTATACAAACCTAAAATATTTTGTACAGAGAGTAGTTGAGTTCAGAAAGACAGTCGCTCCACGTACTGGTACTCAGCTGCGTCCGGGTAGACAGGAAGCCCACCCTGACGTAGTTTGGAACAGGATGGGCGGATTAATTTTTATGGAAGTTGCGTTGTTGTCTCTGTCTGTCGGATTGGTCGGAAATTGATGTCGTCATACTATAGGTACATAGCTGTCTTGAGCTCGTGCCAATGTTATGGACAGCCTCCTTTTATGGGGAGGAAATTAAAGCTAGATTTGGAATGCGAGGGGATGAGGGAGATGCCAATTGCAATGTTCTTATTTATATATATATATATTTATCTTCATACTTTTATGGTTAGAAACTTGTCTGATATTCTCATTGGAGAGACACTAAATATTTTTTTAATTGACGACGAGTCCGTTATACGGCATATACATAAGATAAATAAGTACACAGTTTATAATAGTTTAATCAGCCGTTTAATTGGTTGCCTAGCCTTGTCATTTAACTGCGCCGATTTTTAGCGACCTAAGTGACATTTTTGGTTCAATATCGCTTAATGACTTGCCCATGCCACAGATTAAACGGTGCAGTTCAATGAAAAGGCTAGGATTTTAATGAAACGGCTGATTAAATAAGTTGGCTGCGACATAAACACCATAGTGTACAGTGCCTTTGTACCCATAGAATTAAGTTTGTGTAAAAAAGTTGAGTCAGGTGTACAATAAAGTGAAAGAAAAATATCTTTAGTACTAAAAATAGTTAAGTTATGTGTACTTGTTACCTACCCTTGAGATCTAGATGTCAGTTACAAAGTCAGACAACGATAACATTCGGTTACCCAAAATAATGATCAAATATTTTGATTATTCAGCAAAACGACTTTGTTAAAGTCTGGGGCCCAACCTTGAAGTTCAATAGGTAAAGTCGAACAAGGGTCACCAGTTGCAGACAATGTCAAAAGATTATTCGAAAAGTTATACAATTTGTACCACGCTAGTTACTTTTTTACCGAAGTTTTTCCAATTTGTGTCCCAGCTTTCTCAAATCCTAAATCGGGTGTAATAAGCACTTATTTGGTTGAAGAAATGTGAGTAGGTAACCTTTGAAAATAAAGCTAGACTAACGTGGGAGAGCAATCTGGTAATTGAGCAAAAGGACGGGCTTTTGACATAAAATACTCGACCCCTAATCCAAGGCTGGAATATGAGAGAAACTGGAAACAAATTGTAGTTAGAAAATGCCTGAGTACTGAAGTCATGTCATTTTGTATCGAACCTTTTGGATTAGATTGCCGTAAAATTAAATTATAATGATTAATGATATTTATTTGGCAAATAGGTTTAACTAAATGAACCCTAAAATATGGCGTCAAAAAATTCATTTGCATCGCTGTCGACTGGAAGTGTACCCAAAAGACTGGCGGCATTGCCACGTTGTATGGCAATACTTATTCTTTGACCAAGGCAAAAGCCAGCCCTTGGGTCACGCGAAGTCTCAACTAAACGTCTTGAGAGATCTTTAAACAAGATATGCGCACTCGGACCCCACGACCCGAGAGTTTCAACCCCAAACGGCTCGAAAATATAACTACCAACAAGTTTATTATATTTCCGCCGCTTGAAGTTCTCTGCAGCCGCAGCGGCAGCGCAAGCACAGCACGAAGAGCTAGGAAGATGGGATGGCGCAAGAGTATCGTCACAAGTAGCGTCCCACACTAATGGCCTACTCATCTTCCATGGAAATAACGATATGCCCTCCGGTCTCTTGCCATCGTCGCATGCCATGCCAGGCCATTGGGTTCTAACACAACCGGAACGCCGGCGGTGACAAGAACTCGTCGGATGATGTCGTTAAGATTCGCGTGCCGCGCTGTGCAGCCTGCGCTACGGCTGCATAACAGGCCATCGTGTCCGAGGCTGTTGAGAACTTCGCCGCAGTGGCAGTGACAAGGAACACAACAAGGAGCGCCAAGACGCAGGTAGGCAGCGAGGAGGAAAGTAGTATCGTCGAACACATCGTGCCAATGTTCTACGACGAAACTGCGTGAAGTCAGAGACCCGACTCCCACTCACCCTCAGCCAGCAGGCGCGCACGCTCTGCAGTAGTAGTTGATGTGGCAATAAGGTTTTCTTGAACATGCCTGCAGAGCGGCTCATCCCACGGTCTCTGGGATGAACGGTAGTCGAGATTTGAATTCGGGTAATTTTGCAAATTGGTTTTAATTAACACGTCATTTTATTTTACGTTAGTTTTAACTAGATGAGGCCGGTGTTTCCTAGCTGACTATCCTGAGAAGAAACACCGAAACAAACGCAAAGGTCAAAGTGTCTTTTAAAATCCATACAATTATTATTGTGTGTCGAATCATATGAGAACTATAGGCATTGTCTGAGGTGGTCTTTAGAGGAATGAACCAAACAGATTTGAGTGGACCTCTCCAAACAGTGCAAGCATTTGTCAGTTATCACTTGGCTCAACTTAGAACGAATTGACTCAATTAATTAGATTTTTGTCTGTAATATTTATCGCAGACGCGGTTTTAAAGCGTCTTTTGCTCCCAAGCATTATTGCGGTGTTCCCGTGTGAAAGTAGTTAGTGCTAATGACAGGCACATGGGACTATGGGACCTCCTCAATTCCCTGTCTTGTGCTGCAGTACCCCATGTGCCTTTGTACACCGTTACCGATTAGCCATCAATTTTACTATTCATTAATAATAATATTTTTTAGTTAAGTAAGAATAGTCTATGTTATGCATCCTTCTCTGTCTCTTTACATACTGTGTCTACGTTTGTCATCCCACTCTTCAGTCGCAGATCTGCTGGAAGAAATCTATATTGAAATAAGCAGTACCTTTGTGCTCTTTTCTCTGAATAGAATTTTCTTATATAAGTATGGGTATTGTACATAAATAAATAAATATTTTTTCTTACCTCTTCGCTGTTTTTCTAATTCATTGTGTTGCGGACCCAAGATATTTGTTGCCACGGTGCTTTTTTAGTAGTCGCCTACACTGTTGATAATAGCCCAGCAGTAGCAGTAGTGGGGATTTTAGGGTATAGCATGACGAGGATCTTTCATGAAAGATGAAAGAAATAACCAGTAAAACCCATACGCTTGCATTAGTGGTAGATATATCTTCTTACACGTAAACTCGTAGGTGTTTGAGACTTGTAACGCTTGACTAAGTAATAGTTCGCTAATGTATTGAATACCTACGGCTCATGAATACCTTAGTGTCGAGTGAGTCTGGAATACTATAGTAAGAACTTGTACCTACTAAGTGCTTAGCTTAAACCTACAGAGATGTATACATATATAATAGGTACCTATTATACCTACCCATTATATATGTAAACAAATGAAGAAAGAGTTGTTGCACAAGAGTTGTTACCGGAAATTGGCAAACGCCGTAAGATTGTAAAATATCGCGTGTAATTGTAAACTATTTTTTTTTAATAAGACACGGATATATTGGAAACTATTGAATTTGTATGGCATTGATTGTATACAAAAAGATTTTGTCATAATATACCGAAAAATTATAATACAATCAAGATTTATTACAATCTTCCGGTGACATATAATTTTAGAGTTATATATTTTATACAGGATGGAGACGACGACACAATAATAAATCAAAACACTAACTGCAACAGACTGCTTGGAATATTGCATTGCGGTACATTTTTCGCTACACAATAACCCTTTTTCAGGTATTGCGTTTATTATGTGACACGTTGCATAGTTAGTTATGAAAAACATTGATTTAAAAGAGTGTTCTACGCTTTGGAACGTGTAATAAGAAAAATTCATCATTCAAAAGTGCCTGTAATGGTTTAATTGAAATAAATGCTTTGAGTTTTTTTATAGTAGATTAGTGTTGGTTAATACTCATCTTCATCATCCACATTCTGACTTAGCCCACTGCTGAGCATAGGCCTCTCTCTTCTTGTGCCGACCCCCACGTTTCTGGTGTTAGTTACTCATTTATTTTTCTGTGCAAGTCTCAAATTTTTATATGTCTGACTTCTTTCTTTCTGTCGTTCAAATACAGCTAGCATAGGTAATATTTCAGGCAACACTACCATAAAATATAAACAAATAAAAACAGAGCAACGTCCAACGTTCTCATTTATGCACAAAGCCAGCGTCTATTCACTGCAACTGACAAGTCAAAATAAACTTTATAATAAAGTGCATTACTTACAAAAGGTGTAATTTATTAAAACCATCGCATCGCTTCTGTCACTGGCGTTTTTAATTTGAAAGAGCGTCCATTTACCAGGTTTTTTTTAAAATAAAAAACGTTAACATAGACGTGGAGAATGAAGTGATCTTAACCCATCTAGATAGGAAGTGAATGCGGACGGGAAAGCTTGAGAGAGTTTAAGCGACCGTGCAGCTAGTAGTTGTCTTTATAACTTGTTATATACATCAAAACATTAAAACTTGTTTTTTACATTTATCAAGGGTTTCTTTCCGTTGTCAGGGTGACTCGAGTGGTGGTCTTTAAAATGATATGTGTCTTTTTCTAGAACAAGGTATTTATTGTATGAAAAAAAAAAACTATTTGTCCCGTCAATAACATTACCAAAGAATATTGGTATTTGTCGTACGTATAACGTTCACAAAAAAATAAAAAACGTTCAAATTTCGAGTGACAACATTCCGTGGTACACTTTTCATCAACAAGCGATGTCACCAGCTCACCTAAATTTTGATGCGCTTTATCTTTGTAAAGTGTTATTAATTTGAGAAGGCAAAAATATTGGAACATTTTTTTTTTAAATCCTGCTGACGAACCAAATAGAAATATTGTTTTATCTAAGGATGTTTATCTCTACTTTAATTGGGGCACATCACAGACGTGGAAAGTCTACGATCTACAAAAAAGAGCCAGACGTTGTCTCTTTCAATGGACTGGTCAATTTTGTGAGGATCGCTCAGTCCATTTTTTGTCTTTGAACGTTACTAATCCGTCCCCGCCCCTCCCTCTATCTAGATGTGCCCCTCCCCCCTCTGTACTCGACATCATTAATCCCGGTCTATTATGAGCTAGGTCGCTTCCGTCAATGCTGGGAAAAAGATAGAGTAGTGATGTACTTTCGTGAAATATTTGGAAGTGGTTCCGTAAATTATTTTTCATGATAATTAATCTTCTTCGTCACCTGTGACGGTTGATTAATGCTCGTGCCTTCTATGAACAAGAGGCCTGTTCCCTTCAGTGTGACGATAATCTACTGATTGGTATGGATCGCATACCTTATTGTGCCATTTCTTTGATTCTGCTGTGACTGCTGAAGAATTATGTTTTAATATGTGTTTAAGCTCATTCCTAAAACACGAAACTGAAGCGCAACATTAACACTATCCTTCTTATAAATAAACACGGATTAATGATTTTGCCAAACTTGTCATGGGGTGCAGTGCATTTACATATGTACCTATACGTCGATTCAAACGTAATGACGTCTGTCTTGGTTTTTCACTGCACTGTACCTCATCCTGCTGTCACATGAATTTATTCCGAACAACTAGTGTTCCGAGTCGCCATTTGATTTGTATCTACCTGTAGGTATTCCTGGATTAACTAAGTGCGTAAATAGATACTTTATTCACATGCTAAGAAATATCACTTTGGATCTCGCAACTAAGGAATAAAGTTTATTTTCTACTATTAGCATTCAGCCTAGTTTTAACACTTATTCATAAAAATACTAAAGCCATAAAATATTGTACCCTTAATTAGAAACAGAATCCCATTACAATCATAAAAAGCAATTAAAACAGCACTAAATAGTAAAATACCGAAATATTAATGACATTCGGAAGCCACAACTCACGGAGCCCTAAAACACGGTGGTTCAGTACTACGTCCGGTTCCACGCGATGATTCCGCAGTGGAACGCAATAACTTACTGGAATGCATCCCGCAGTCACTGCACGCCACTTGAAATGCTTTCAATGGTGCTGTGAGAGACATTTTATTATTAAAGAACTTTAATATCAGGGCTGATAGTGTAGCTATTGTGGAAGAGCGTAGTGTGTAAAGAGCTTTAATATCAGGGCTGATAGTGTAGCTATTGTGGAAGAGCGTAGTGTGTAAAGAGCTTTAATATCAGGGCTGATAGTGTAGCAATTGTGGAAGAGCGTAGTGTGTAAAGAGCTTTAATATCAGGGCTGATAGTGTAGCTATTGTGGAAGAGCGTAGTGTGTAAAGAGCTTTAATATCAGGGCTGATAGTGTAGCTATTGTGGAAGAATCTCTATAACTGGAAGATTGGATCTTTGTAGAGATGGTAAAGGGTTTCTTTGGTTTTTTTACAGACTAGCGAACATTATCTCAAGCAAACATACTCCCGGGACAAAAAAAACGACTTCCTAATTGTGTAATGCATCTATATACATATATCATCATCTGCCTAGCCTTTTCCCAGCTATATTGGGGTCGGCTTCCAGTCGAACCGGACTCAGCTGAATACCAGTATTTTACGTGGAGCAGCTGCCTACTAGACCTGCCAAAGGTCTACAAATGATAGCCGGGACCAACGGCTTAACATGCTTTCCGAGGCACGAAGGAATCTCTGTATGTTAAGATGGTCACCCATCCACAGACCGACCTCGGTAAGCGTTGCTTAACCTTGAAGATCGACCCGTACGGCTGTTATTGTTTAGTCACGAGATCCTCAATTGTGTAATGCATCTAAATATGTCAAATAACTGTGAATTTAATATGACACATTACACAATTCGGAAGATCGTTATTGTTAGGGGAA
>NDFZ01004836.1:143370-160437 GCA_002192655.3 Mamestra configurata
CCCGCCAGCCCGCCAGCCCGCCAGCCCGCCAGCCCGCCAGCCCGCCAGCCCGCCAGCCCGCCAGCCCGCCAGCCCGCCAGCCCGCCAGCCCGCCAGCCCGCCAGCCCGCCAGCCCGCCAGCCCGCCAGCCCGCCAGCCCGCCAGCCCGCCAGCCCGCCAGCCCGCCAGCCCGCCAGCCCGCCAGCCCGCCAGCCCGCCAGCCCGCCAGCCCGCCAGCCCGCCAGCCCGCCAGCCCGCCAGCCCGCCAGCCCGCCAGCCCGCCAGCCCGCCAGCCCGCCAGCCCGCCAGCCCGCCAGCCCGCCAGCCCGCCAGCCCGCCAGCCCGCCAGCCCGCCAGCCCGCCAGCCCGCCAGCCCGCCAGCCCGCCAGCCCGCCAGCCCGCCAGCCCGCCAGCCCGCCAGCCCGCCAGCCCGCCAGCCCGCCAGCCCGCCAGCCCGCCAGCCCGCCAGCCCGCCAGCCCGCCAGCCCGCCAGCCTGCGACAGAAATAACTACATTATATCATTACATCATACGACGCACGCAAGTGCATAAACATGTGCTTTTTATTGTGTAAAGATTACATTTGCATGTGTATTCCTAGTTAAACAATGTTGGGCTCCCTTGAGAAATGGAAGGCGTTGCACTTTGTGCCCTTATAATAGATTAAAAATAAAATGATTTAAATATTAAATAGAGACTCTTGGCCGAGTTTCTTCTTCTTTATTACGGAAATAGAAACAAGTATATTCTGAAAGCTTTTTAAATTTAATTAAACGTAGAATCTCATAGAGGATTTTCTTAATTGAAGGGTTGACAGCAGGTTGTCTGCTCTCGTATCCATCATAGTTTTAGGAAGTGGTGTTGGGATTTGACAACGCAACTAAAGTCTCTGGAAATGAGAGTACATGTATTAATAATTATAATAGATAGTGTAGTAGTAGTTATAGTGCAATTAATAAAACTTCTTGTTTTGTGGAGATTTTGACAGCACACAAAAACTTAACTGCAAATACTTACAGTGGAAACCGTTTATTATGACTCCGGTTACTTTGACCAACCGTTTACTATGAAGTAAATACAGTGCGAAGGTTGGTTTTCACATAAAATTCTTTATAAAAAGTTCGGATATAATGACTTCCCTTATGAACATGTTGCTTATTGTGACCTATTTTAAGGAATTTTGTTCAGTTATAGTGAGTGACATGATTTCTAACACCTTCACTGATTTTCGGGATCATTCCCATCTCTTTCGTTGCGACGACATTTTGTGGAATTTGAATAGTTTGTCTCTATTACACTAAATTTCTAACAAAAATAGAAAGTTTTGTAGTTAGCTTAAGACTACGTTTTGTATGACGTTCGCTCAGTATGACGTGTTTTTCACTTCCCATCGATGTCATTATAAGTGGATTTTACTGTAGGTACAGCGTTTTTCCTTAACAAATCACAATCGACTCCCCACAATCCATGCCAACTTACAAAAAAAAAGAAACTTAAATCCAGGCCATTTCTCGAAGAAACTTCCTAACCTTGTTCCATCATTTATCATTCGCTTTACATACCAGCCAGTTTCAGCGAGCCCTCGTTCAGTATCGACCAGCCACGCCCACCGAGACCACGGCCCCCGTCCACCTTCCACCCTGTACCCCGCAGACCCCCAACACCTCCCCCCCTCCGAGCAGGGAGACCGGAGGCCTCACCCCCCCGCGCGGGTTCCAATCCGATGATAAACGGTGGTTGTGGTGGAGATTGATAACGTCATGGCCAATCAATTGGGCTTATCATTCCGGAATGATTGGCTCTGTGATAGTTCGTAAATTGGTTTTGATATCCCGTGTTTCTGTTTATTTGTAGAGCAATGGCGACCCAAAGGAAGAAAATTCCCTACACATGTATTATAGTGACCACCTTTTACTAATGAATTTACTCACACTTCACATTATTCAACACATCGACACTTATAGTAATTTGTAAAAAAATATTCATACAATTCTAGCGTAGAATCTAGCAAGCGTTGTGTAAGCCTGGCGATAGATGGCGCCACTTGTCACCTGTCGCGATAACAAATGAACACCGTTCTTACTCAGTATTGCTACAGATGGCCTCAGTTCAGAATAGATCATCCTCTATTCTTCTTAGGTTTTTCAGGACAAAATAGAACAGATAGGTATGCTGTCACACTACCCGACCGAGGTAGATCCCTAGGAGGGTAATTTTATTTGTAACACTTTTATAATGGGTAGGGAAACAACACCAAGAGGTTTGCTAAACCAAAATGTTGGTACAGGTAGGTGATATGGGGTACTTAGGTCATATAGATGCGTTTCTTTAATGCGACTCATCCGGAAATGGTTTATATGTAGTTGCCTAGATATATCCCGTTACATTTTCCTAATAACACAAAATACCTATGGAACCTCTTATGTCTTTGATATTCAACGTTCACAGCTTATTTCCATATGTTTAATTTAAATTTAAAAAGGAATAGAGAGCAAGGTAGGAAGTTCGATCCTGAGCTAACAGCCGGTCTGTCAACATCTCACCGTGTGAACTTAGGTGGAGCGAGCATGAAGTGAACTGTCAGTCCATCTTGTTATTATGGATTAACAGCTCTCTTCATATTCACTTCACCTTACCTACACGGTGAGTGGTTTACGGCCGGTCGATTCTGTAAACATGTCGAAGTGAAGGCTTGGGTGAAGTGATCACGCAGTGAGCTGTCAATCCATATTCGCGGTGACTCTTTCGAACTGATTCCGCAACCAATAACAATGCTACTGACACCGTTTTCGGGGGCCCATTTATTTAGTGTGCAAGTTACCCCCTGCCATGTTATAAGTGAATTGTAAAAACAGTGGTCAGTCAGGGGCCACGGTCCTCCATAGTTTGAGGTAACCAAAATCCTACAAAACATCTTTGTTAACATATCCTGAAACAGTCCTGCCAGTCCTACCAGGGGTTGTCCTTGGGTGTACTTAGGTACCTATACATAAGGTATACGGGGCTAATTTAATGGTCGGTATATATAGTGCATACAGGGATAATCATCGGTTGATGCCTCAAAACATTAAATACTTCGAACGGGGCGTCTACGAGCTGGCTTCAGTCCTTTGTACGCCTTTCAATGATCTGGGACCCCAGAATCCCGAGAAACGTTGTTGAAAATAATTCGAACTTAATATTATTAATTTGCGAAAATTACTTTCCTTGTAACGCTTTTACGCCTAAATTGCTGAACAGATTTTGATGAATTTTAGTACTGAGATAGATGGAACCCTGGAGACGGTTATAGGGAGCTTTTTTTTCGAAATTTTATATGAACGTGAGCGAAGCCGCGGGAAGAAGCAAGTTTTTAATAAAAATTAAAAATTCTTGAATATCTCTGATTCCCCTTGTTTACCTTCTAATTTCAGTAGGTCGCAATGTGAATCCTTGCGTAATTACACTCTCTCTTGAGAGCAATATGAACATTTATGAAGTCAGTAATAACATGTTAAGAAATAATTAAATTACCCATTTGACTTTAAGCAATTTTAATTAAGAATATACATCTAAGCCGTGTTCAACATTTAAATTGTTACAAAATTGTTTGCATATAAATTTTGTTTCAAGATGTTTTAAAACATTAATTGGGCTTAAGTTGTTAACGATCCATTTATGTGTATTTGATAAATAAATTATGTAACACTCTTACATACATAAACATTGGTTAATCATAATTACTTATTTGCAATAAAAATACTGAAATTAAGCAGGTAGAATAATAATAATAATATTTTATTAGCAAAACACAGTTTGACACAGTCACGTTAAAGTGACTGACTAAATAATTGCTACTAGGGGACAGAAAAATTAATAACAAAAATAGTGTGCTAGAGATGGGTAAAGTACAGTCAATACAAAATATGAGCCCTGACTCCTAAACTAGGAAGATCCTGTATCTTCAGAGGCAGTGTCTTCGCATTAATAGTGGACGGGCAAATTATGAACGTACTAGCAGACTCGGATAGTCACAGACAAGATATAGAATAAACGGTAAGATATGTAGCTATATATATATTTAATTAATTAGTATTTTTAAAATAACTTCCATGGGATTCGTCTACAGCAATACCGAAAAAAAAATAGTCTGAAAAAAGCATTTATTATGGTCACTTAATTAAAAGGTACCTATACTACCTACTAGCATTTGCCCGCGGTTAAACTCGCGCTAATATACATTTTCTCAGAAATAGTACCCTATTACCTCCTCTGTACCAATATTCATTAAAATGGATTCATCGACTAACACTGACAAAAAAACAGTCAGAAATCTGAAATGTCACTTTTCCTAGCATTCAAAATCACTAATGATCCCAATGACCCCAATGAAATGTGACATATGCCGCCATCTTGAACCAATATTGTAATAAATAAGTTCCTCCTTATAGATCTCGCCCCGGGCTGTGATCCACAGACCCATTGGGTTCATACCGGTCCACCGTTACTTGAGCGATAACTTGCCATAACATTACTTACATTTAAAAAAAGCTGATTTATGGGACACTAGTAGTTAGCCGTGACTTTACTTGCTCGTTAACAGGTATTTTATGGAAAACTTTCTTTTTTGCTTGCCTACTTTGTTCCGCAATTTGGCTCACGTTACATTTGACGGCTCATTTTCATAACTTAAAGCTACTTTTCTAGTGCTTGTTATGTTCATGAATAATAATAGGAAAGGTTTATTTTCTTGTTACTTAAATCTAAAAGTGGAGTTCTAATATCTTAATTTAGAGATTATGATGATGATTGAATTCAAAGAAAAGATGATTTACGAAGATCCGTATTACTCATAATCAGAAAAGTTAAAATTAAAGCTTTAATCGATTTCTTTTTCTTAAGCTAACAAAGACACGGTAAACGTATCCTTGTAGGCATATTTTATTGATCATTTTATAAATGTTGATTGTCACAGGGCCACATTGTAATGTCTGCTCACACCCAGATTGTGATCAGTCGTGAACTTTAAACGGGATTACTGTTAATTGTTCGTGTGCACTATGTCTGATATCCTACTAGTATTAATTATTTGTATTCGGTAGTGTAGAACCAAGTTCTTTCCAAAATATCCCTGTTTTCAGTTAAAAAAACATGACATTGTATTTTTTAAACAATTTCTATAATTTTTAGCATCTTTACATAATTCAATTACTGTAAGCACCTGCTTTATAAAACATAAATATGCATGTTCATAAAATTACTTGAGTACTATTTTAAACAATATTCACTGCTAATTATCATTTTTATATACCAGCAGCAATTAAGTTTATAAACACATGGTTTTTTGGCCATTTGCATATGGAAACGTAAGACATTATTTTATATATTGCAGCTTTTCAACTTGAGTGTTAATTATAGAAACACGACATTTAAAAGTAACCGTAGAATCAATTTTGAATGACTAGCAGTCTGTTTCAGTTTTACTAAAGTTGATCAATACACAAAACTGAACTTTGGCTTGCAATTAAACGAAACTGTCGCCGAACTTGGCACCCACCACTAACCACTACCGTGCATAATTATAATAACAGGATGCTTCAATAATTTACTTCGAAAAACGTTCAACATTAATTCGTTACAAGCTCCAACCCACTTGTTAACTTATTATCAGTAATAAACGCTTTTTTTTTTTGCTATAAACATAACAAATTACGAGCATGGCGACCTCATGTGTCGATGTTAATATTAAATCGTAGGTATTATCATAAAGGAGTGGGTAGATATGTGAATGGTCCTGCCTATGTATATATGTATGTGTCATTCAGAAAGCGTTCCATATGTATGTAAATGAACTATCCAATTAGGATCGTCATTTCAACTCAATGAGAGGGATTAAAACACATGATCGAAAAAAGGAATTGTTATATCTGTGATCCAGCATACAAGTTCGTTCTGGCATCTGTCATAGTTTTCAATCTTAATGAATGCTACTGTAAACATGAAAACTAGCTGGGCACAGCATGTTTAAGGGTCGTCATCGGCTCGAAAAGTAAAATTATACAGTTCAAGGCAATTTTAAAGCAATTTGAATTACTACTAGACCGAAATATAGCTGCAAACAAGATCATTATGGGCAATAGAATAGTTAGCGATTAAAATTTACTTTAAACACATGAAAACCTGAAAAGCTCCCATTCTAAAAATCATACTCTTCTCCTCCACGCCTGCAAAAAACTTACAACCTCCGTAACACTCAAATAACAGAAACTTATAAGAACAAAAGAATCGCTAATTAGCAAGAATTACACAATGGAGCCCTGGCACTTTGCCCACAACCCGGCACTGCCCGGCTAAGGTCAGCTTCATTTAAACATTACTGTTTTATCAGGCAACTATTTTACTAAAGCCTGCGAATCGTTAAACAAGTCCGTTGGGAATGTTGGGATGTTCCACTGGGCGTGGTGCCAAAAACTTGGAGAAGGTTATGAAGACCTCACTATTGTCAGCCTTCCTTAATGCATAGTTATTTTAATATTATACGTGGCTACGTTGCGTGTCCGGTATGTCTCTTCTCGTTAATAAAGGCGAGAAGAGTTATTTTAAAATTATGTGTTGTACCAGCTTTTTGACAGATTTTGTTGACAACCACCTTGATCGAAATTAGGTAGAGAGGCCTACCTAATTTCGATCAAGGTGGTTTATCTCAACGGAGTTTAGTCAAGTACCTACGCATGAAATATTATAGAGCACACGTTTGTATGGATACACAGGTGCACTGCCTTTAGCTATACTCCCCCTGGCGAATTATTACATATATTTGTAGCGGCATCAATGCCGCCACATGAAAAACTAAGCAGTGAAATTTGTACGGTAACAAAAAGAACCGCAGTGCCATCTACGACGAACTAACAACGAAATCCTGCATCGCGCAAGCAAAGTTCTCCGTGCGATTTGAAAACATACAACAGTCCGAATACTATCGGGCAGTAGCCCACCAGACACAACAACCGTCTGGTTTGGAGGATCCTCCCATTTTCATTGGAGGTATGCGGGACTTTACTCTCTGTACCGCATACCTCTAAATATTCACCAGCTCTGTTTAGTATTTCATATTTCCGTCAGGAACGAATCAGAAACAGTCCGACCTATAGTCCGAGCTATAACCAGGTACTCATCCAGGCTCTGGGGGAGTCTGGACTTGTACCTGGTTATAGGTTTAGCTCTCACTTCTATTTCTCATCTTATCTGAAGAGCGTGCCAAGTACCAGATATCTAGGCAGAGGTCTGGTACTAGGAACTGTGACGGTATCACTCTATACCCTGGGGCCCTACTATGAAGTCTTAAACGATCATGATACCGCTCTAAGAGAGAGACGGAGCTATACATAGTGAATCGTACTATCCCTTTTACATCATCGGAATTGCATGGCATTAGCACGTCACCATACCTGGTGTAACAAGTAAACGAATACCTTCTATTCTTAAGAATGCATTTTTAACAGGTTTCTGACCAAGAACTTGACCTCCTTAGTGTTGACGCATTATAAAGTTTTGCCTAATTTATAACTGCATCGTAAAACTAAACCAAACAGGTTCTTTTATTATTTAAATAAAAGTTCAATCACCTCTTAATATGAGTCAAGGCAGTAGATAATGTTTTAATTGTGGGAAAATAAATAAAATTATAAATTAAAGAACATGAAAAAGAAATGCTGTTTCTATATTACTCAAGCGTAACGAATTAATCTGTTAAAATAACGTATTTATACAACCATGATTCATATATGTAGTAAAGGTATATATGATCGCATTGGCAATAAACAAAATGGATTTAGTAAGAATAAATCAGTTATCTACATAATGCCAGGAACATGTCCGCAGCCTGTTTCGGCTACAAATATTATGCATTTATGTAATCATAGCCTGGAATGGCTCATGAATCATGATTCTAGACCGGGTCGAAAAAAATCGCGTTCAAGACAAACACAAGCATGATTGACAGACGCCATAAGGAGGCTGTTGGAAGCTGCTAGTACCGAGCGGTCCACACTCCAGAAGACACGTCCAACGACTCGTTGTATGTGGTCATGATCCTCAGCAGTAGAGAAACGACGAAGATAAAGATCTACCGCAGATAACGCAACGTCAGGCACAACGTTTTTGTGTTCTTGACCGGCATAAACCCCCAAAGCGTTACAAAAATGATAGCAGATGACTGCTTACTTTAATCAAAACAATATTTACACTGAGTTGTTTTCTTAAATCCTAGTTTTCTGAACAAATATTAGCTTCGCACATGCCCGCTACTCCCGAACGCACATTGTACACTAACAGCCACATAATGTCAAACACATAACTTACCTAACTGGCGCGGTCGGGTCACGTTACGTCATACACCAATATTTGTACTCAAGAAAGTGTTTTTGCGATTATGTAGGATTAGAATTTAGTGCTTTTAGTAAAAAAGATGGAAACATAAAGTTTTTTTCTTGAGGTAATATTGTATCGAATGGTGAACTATTTGAATATGGGGATGTGACGAGCTTAGCTTTGTACATATATAATAACTAATAGCTTCTTCGAGCGTAGGTACATAGTTATTAGTAGCTTAAGTGCTATTTAGTTTTCTTCTGTTTCATGTTGTGATACATGTGGAAACTTGTAGTTAGCCATATTTTGTTTAAGCTTTTACTTACTGTATTTATTTTCCTAAAATAATTAAAATTAAATAAATATCTTTTTGGCAAGTAGGTAATTGCAGGGAGTTACTGTAATTGACCGTAGCACTTAGGAATATGTATTATTTGAGAGGTCTGGTAATAGGCACCGTCTTAGTAAATCGACTGAAAATATTTTTAAAATCACTCTGTTTTGCTCAGTGATAGCGTGACGGCTGACAGGACAGAATGGAAGAAAAAAACGTGTTGCGCCGACCCCAAGTAACAGGGATAAGGGCAGGAAGATGATGTTTGTTTTTTTTTCTTAGTGCTTGTTGACTATATCAAACCATCAAGTTCAGGATGAACTATATTTTCTCTCTGAAGGCGTAAAATAAGAGAATTAATGAATGTGAACAGTGACAGCTGCTTTCCAAGTTTCAAACACGCAACTTGGTACTTAAGAAATTACTCCAATAAAGAAGGAAGTGATAAAGGATGACTGTTTTTGGAAGTGAGTGAGCCTTATATTAGTTTAGAAGTACATAATGTAGCCTTCCAAAAATACATTTTGAATAAACGATTTTGACTTGCAGCTACGGAAAGAGATTCAATGGGCTACTTTAAAAAGGTCACAAGTGACTTAATAAGAGGTTCTCACGTAAAAGCAATCAACATTAATTGTGCAGTCATCACAATCTATTGCATTGCATAGCTATATAACCACAATGACAGGTCTAAAACTATTATTATTTAAACACTTATCAAAAATCGGAAACTAGGTACAGTCGGCACTGAAAGTCGATGAACGTTTTCTGAACTATAACTAGAGATTGGATAATCGGATGTATATTTGCCTAAAGTTATGATGTTGGATTTTATGGAAAGCACTTTTTTTTTCTTTTTACAAAACGTGTAAAATAGGTAACAATTTCAATTATCTGTACAAGATGTAATTTACATATTATACAGCAACCTAATGTAACTACTAAATATTATTAATTCAAAACAACTAGACTAATAAATTCAGAAATTATTTACAAATGCGTACAAAAAATCCCACAATTCCGGGATCAACAAATTCAAGTGTATACCTACCCCGTGAGATGTCATAAACCCGATTTGATACATGTGACAATTGCCTTGTCAAAACATACCATGGTAAAATGTACTTGTTTAGTATTTTTTGGCTTTATAAAATATTTTCTCTCCTCTCTACTTTCCTCTCAACTATAACTTATATCTTTACACCAAGTATTCTAGTGAAAACATTTCACTTTCGTTTGAAGGAACAATCGTAACTTATGGCTTCTTCCTGCGACTTTACTACCATTACCTTCCCACTGGAGCCGTGCATTTTTCAGTATAAAAGTACAGTTGCAACAATCTGTCAATTTTTTTTTATTGATTTTCAACTTTATCGCTGAAGCATTAGGTTCAAGGTTGATTGGGAAAATTTTACAGTTTCTGGTAGCTTTGTGTGCTGGCATCTGTACCGTGTGTCACCTATTTCACAGAAATATATTTTTTGGAATCGGAGTAGCACTTGAGATTATTTTACAAACATACTAACGTTCAGAAAAAAAGTAGTTTTACATCTTCATAAATTAGTTTAGACGTCGACTGTACCTGACTACAAAGCATTTCTTACATCATTCTAGCAATTTTTCTCATTCGTCTTGATGGAATGTTCTGACATATAATCTGAAGCTATTAACATGCTATGTTCATTAGTTTCCGTAATTAACAGTGAAAGAAATAGAGTGCGTCAGATGCTATCGGCGCTATTACTGCTTACAAATACGCATTGTGGCGAGAGGCACTATGTGTTGTTGGGAAATTATTTTGCTGAGAGTGAACAATATTGAAATGCCACACGCTTATTTTTATGGATTAAAAACGGGTTCAAAAAGAGGATGAATGTTTTATGAGACTGTCGCGGGTAGCTAAATGTAAGGTTGGTATGCTGTTCTTAAACAGGATTATTTTTTCAAGTGGGCTTTGATGACCAAATCCAAAACTAATCAATTAATCATTTAAGGTTTAATCAGTTTTAGGTAGGTAAAGACAATTGAAAAATATTTTGTTTAAAATGAGCTTAGTTTGCCATGTGTATGCTAAAATACTTTATGAACCATATCAAATTCACCTCTATTGATCCACTTGCCGGGGTGCCTGGGAACACCTCTACTTTGTAGCAACTTGGTAACGTAAAGCGATGCTCCAATATGCGAAGTAAGCTAAACATACAACAGTTTGTCCCAGTTTCAGCTACTAAATGTGCTAACTCGTGCGAAGTTCAAGTTGTCTTGGATAAGTGCCAACTTGCAGCAGATTCTGACGGAAACTGAAACTTAAAATCAATGTAGGTTCTATTATAAGTTAATATTATGTCAGTGAGAGCAATTTGAACGTAGCCGCAAATCAAGGAAACCAAAAAGAAAAAAATCTTAAGGAAACAAGATACTGGTCATAGAAGTCGTTCTGTGACTACTGTTTCGTTATGAATTTTCATTCAACGATCGTAGCGACCGAATCGTCTTTACTCCGACATTTAAATTATTGATAACTTGAATTAATTAATTATATTTTTTTGGCGCCATATTTTAGTTAGGAGTTTTTATTTTAAGTGCATAATATAGGTAGCTAGTTAAGTATTTATTTAATTCAGTTACATTTTTACGCTAACAGGTAATTTTCAATATTTTTGGTAAGCGAATTAAGATATTTAGTTAAGTAATTTTATGAAAAGAATCTTGTTAGTTTTTAGCTTGAAGTACAAAATCAATGAAATTAAAATTAAATTATTTACTGTCATCAATTTTATTTCCTAATAATTCAAAATGCAATTTTAAACTGATAGAGAGAAGAGACTATATTTCATATTTATAAAATTAACTAATATAGTATTAAGAGCTACTAACACCTAGGTACTGTGGACCAAAAGTTGTCTTTTTTACGAATAAAATATTATATACTATTCAAATGTCAAAGTTCATGACAATGATTATAATAACGAGTAAGTATTTACAATTTTATTTATATATGATTAGTAATATTTCCTATATCAAATCGCGCACACATCAGTGATGTATAAACTTAAGATGCGTTGCCCTGAAATGGCAACATAACAAGAAGGTAACTGTAAACTACCGAGACCCTATACCCCGCGTTCGTGTACGTACCGTAAAACGAGATTTTATTAATTAATTGTGAAATTAAAATTGTCATAACGACATCAATTAGATTTTGGAAAATATTAGAAAAGAAAATCTATGTTGGCGCGACATACTTTAAGTTTTATATTCTCTAATAGAAAATATTTTTTTCCATAGTTAAAATAAACGAGCAGATCAAAGTTAAAATAAAAAATTGGGGGTAGTTTAATACTCCATAGATTTTTCATTGCAATGTAAAGTAACCCCAATTTAAGTAGGTAACAAAAGAAAAAAAAATATTCGCGGTTTCAATGTCAGTTTTTAAACGAAAATGTATTTTTGGGGTAACTATGATTAATAGGGTAACTTTGATAAGGACTGAGTAGGTAAATAAAAATCAAATATCAACTGATCAGCCACTGTTTTGTTTATTTTCAAACAGCTAATACCTACTTATAGGTAACCAACCAAACATATAGCCTGTTTCAACTAGTAATTAAGTTCAGCTGTTACGAGTTTATGTATAATTTTGTTGATAAATAGAATTTAGTATTAACCATAAGCAATAAGCCAGAAATAGTAATATTAGTTTATATAATATTTAACAAACAATCCGACACAATAATTATGTATCACTGTACATCATTTTGTAATACGTGAAAACGTAGTTGACTGTACATTCATATATTTGTTTAGTTTATATAATTAGGTTAAGATAAAATGTATAGTTATTAGTTTTCCAAATAAATAAATATCTAACACTTAAAAACAGTTTTAAATCAGCCTTAATATGATATGAGATCAAAATATACATTTAAACAAATCAGAAGCATTTCTCTCAAAAAAAAAATGTTTTTAAAATATTAGCGTTCAACAAAAGGCATCTTAATTAAAAGAAAAAATCTTTTATTTCAAACAGAGTCCATTGATTGAAAAACAGAAAAGCTAAAATCACAGCTTTTTGATCATAGTTCTTGTAATTGTGGGTGCCACCGTCTTCTTGTAAGTCCGCACCATTTGTGCGACCTATATGAACAAAACCATCACGGGGTTAGTTTGAGAAGTCTTACTTTACCCTTCTAAATCATGCGCGATAAAACGTGGGGCAGAATTGATAACTATCAATTTCGCCTCGTATCAAGGTCAAAAATGGCGGTCATAGCAATGAATCGAAATGTTTTTATTATTCGTAACGAAATACATACACAATTTTAGTAACCCATGTAAAGATAATACTTACGTCTCCACCACAGAAGTTATTTCTTCAAAGCTTTTAATGTGTTCTCACTGACAACTTAAAATATATTTTCTGCAAAAAGTAAACGTACTCTTGGGAACATGGCCGACATGTCAGTGTTGCCTATGTAAAAAAATGAGGTGCATCCCGTTTTTACGGAGTTATCTTTAAAAAACCAAAAAAAAAAGTTATCATCAAAGTTGCCCCAGTTTTCAATGTAACCCCGTTCTACGGTACCTAACTTGCTGCCGATGGGTACTGAAAGTGCTTGCGCTGTTTTTTAGAGCTGTCACTAGCATAAATGCGATTATTTCTGCAGCCTTTCCTATTCCATTCTCTTCCCTGCTACCTTGACCAGGTCATCGCTCCACTAATACACCACAATATTTACAACAGCCTCTCAAATCTGTGGAAAGAAAACAAAGCAATAAATTCCAAAGAAATGAAAAATTTAAATTAAGCAATTGGTCCGTCCGACAGTGAGACACGAGCCTCCAATTAATTACGTTGTTATCTTATGGTCAGAGGCGCCGTGTTTGATGGGCCGCGCTGTGAATGACGATGAACTCGTAACTTGCGCCGACGCACGCTGCTCACTTACATCACGAGGCAATGGGGACAGGGTGCTAAAACTATTGATTATAACATTAAATAACTATCTTTGAGTTTATGAAATTTTTGATTGGATAAAATTTAATAGAAATTAGTTGTTGGTGTCGTCAGTCAGCTGCTCTTTTTAACCGACTTCAAAAAAAGAAGGAGGTTCTTAATTGACGGCACGGTTGGCGCGGTGGTTGAGCGATTGACTGCTGCGCTGCTTGTCGCGGGTTCGATTCCCGCACGGATCATATGTTTGTAAGGCGTACAGATAGTTGTTCCGGGTCTGGCTGTTTGGGTTTGTGAGTTTATATGTCTGTAAACGCACCCACGATACAGGAGAAATTCTTAGTGTGGAGTGTGGAAGTCGGGAGTCGGTGTCAAAAAACGAAAAAGCAACAAAGAACACCGACTGCCGAAATTAAAGTTATTTTATACTTTGTAGTGTTTTTATTTGGAAGTCGGTTGTATTTTTTTGTAAAAAGTTATTTAAACGTCAAAGTTCTACATAAAGACAGTCCCTCAAAACGCCCGCCCGTCACCACTTCCGAGTGTTTTAGCTGGGAAGAAGAAGTGGCGCAACAAACTCCCCAGCAACACATATTTATGTCTGTTAAGTTTTAAAAACTTGAATTAATAATAAGTTGTATGAAACTAATTGTAAGAGTCAGTACTTAGGTATTGATTAATAGCTCTGGTGTTTAGTATAAAATCTTCGTCGGCCACCGTAACGACTCAAGAATAAATAATTGCCATGTTCTTATTTCTCATACCACTTAATCCAAAACGCGTATAAGGGCCTAAACATTGGCGCAACTGTCATTTGTAGGCGAACCATAGACAAAACCATTGTGTGGACTGAATACACCATCACATGGGCTTAATTGCGATTTTAGATCGTCAGCTGGTTTCAATCTAAGGAGGTCCGACTTTTTTTTATTATTATTAACTAGTGGCTCGCTCCGGCTTCGCCCGGATTTATATTTCTTTTTTCAAAATTTTCTTTCATAGGAACCTTTTCCTGACAATAACAAACGTCTTTTATAATGCGCACAGCAAAGGAGTGGAACTCTCTGCCTGCGTCTGTGTTTCCGAACGTATACAACCCTAATCTCTTCAAAATTAGAGTGAACAGGCTTCTTCTGGGTAAGCTCACTCCATCGTCGACTTTGTCTCTGTCATTTATGACCTAGACTAGAGTCAAGAGCAAACTCATCTCAAATAAAAAATAAAATAAAAAACACAACAAAAAAGAATTAGCGAAAATGGTCCAGCCGTTCACGCGTGATGGGATTCATTTATATATGTACATTTGTGTAGAAAGGCTTGACGTTTGTCCATTATCTCACCGGATGGTAAACAAGGAATTGGTAGATGATGGAGCACGCTTTGCCTAGAGCTAACTTATTCACCTTTGTCTTAAAGACCCCCATACCTACAGCTATGACGAAACAAAGACTCGCCAAGACCTTTTGGTATACGATCAAAGCTACGCTACCCGAGTGGCTCGGGTGTCTTCTATACTAATATTAAGCAGTTTATTTGGATGGATGGATGTTTGTTACTCACTCACGCTAGAACAGCTAAACTGATCTTGATCAAATTTGGCACAGAGGTAGATTACAGTCTGGAATAACACTAAGGATACTTTTTTTTCGACATCCACATGTTGGAAGCCGCGGGCGGCAGCCAGTTTTTAATATAATACACACAAACTGCTTATAACATTACGCCTGTATACCTCGACAGGTTAGGCAGAGCTATAAGTACAAACCAATAGTTGGCCACATTTATCCAGTTATGTTTGAGTATATTGTCAGGGAGCAAATCCAGAGCTTCGGGGTTTTCAGACTCGTACTGATTAAAACGCATCCGTGTTCTGCCAAATGCCCTTTGCGTTCCAGTGCCGCGGTGACTTTTTCAAACAAATTCCGCAACACCCCAGGCTGCTACAATAAAAATCCAGATGGAAAGTTTCACTTAACACTGACCGATCTCGGAATTAAACCCAAGACCTCATGCTCGGCACTACTACTTGTGACCACTATACCACCGGGGCAGAGTCAGTGTTATGGTATTCTTTAATAACTAGAATTTACTTTTATTTATTAATTCTAGGAAAAAATACAGCTAATACGTAACAATGTAAAGTAACAAAAGGTATTTAAAAATGCCCATTTACAGGCTAATAATAAAAACCATTTTGCTAAAAACAGCTTAGGGCCCACGCGAATACGCTCACTTCACGCTCACTTCACAACAAGGATCAAGCAGCAAAGAAATGATCAGTCAAATATTTGTCATCTTTTTTTTAACGCTGCTTTTAAACAAACCAAGCTCGACATCCTGAATTACCATATTAAACGTACAATACCTACCTAATACCTTTTTATCATGTACCTACGAGTTCCTTCTGTAATTCTTTTTGATTTGAGGAGCATGTAGAAGACACGATCTACGAAGAAACGCACACGGTACTCGAAGTTTTTCATGACATAACGGTATTAATGTACCTACGGGCGTCTCATTATCTTTAAGTTCCTTAAACTCAAAACTCAAAGCATTTATTTCAATTAAACTATTACAGGCACTTTTGAATAGTCAAGGTCGGTCTGCCCAAAGAGATAAAGCTAATTACACGTTCCAAAGATCTCTATGGAGAAGAACGTGCAAGAAACTCCACGGATACTCTTTTAAATCAATGTTTTATAAAGATATGGTTACATCATTCGTGTGAAAATTATACAAACATACATATATGTAAGAACGATGTAGAAAGACTTGCACGATCAAGCGTCCGATGTAAAAGAAAAAAAAAACCCATTACTTAAACAGACTTTTAAGCTTAACGAATCTCTAATTAACGGTTGAACCTACAATGCTGCGTACCTTGCTAAAATAATGAAGCGAGTAAGTACCCCGGATGACAAGTAATTACGTACGTAAAGAATAAAAACATTTTTAAAACCATGTAGTTTTTTTAATCATCACTTTTTTTACCTTCATAGTAATAAACTTATTTACTTGAGATTATTAAAAAAGTTAATGATATCAAGAAGGTTTTATCGTTAAATTTTATAACTGGATAGTCGTGTAATCGTGTTGTTTTAACATTTTCCAAATATGGGCATTATTGTGCATGCGGACATAATTAAAATAAATACTCATGGTTCAAACATGTGATTTGTCATTTATTGGTCACATAATGTACTTACCCACCTTTTTTTTTTTGGTCGAGTGGTTAGTGACCCTGACTGCTAAACCGGGGGTCGTGGGTTCGATTCCCACCCAGGACAAATCTTTGTGTGATGAGCATGATCATTTGTTCTGTGTCTGGGTGTAATTTGTCTATAATATGTATGTATTTAGAAATATATAAGTATGTTTATCAGTTGTCTGGTTGCCATAGCACAGGCTCTGCCTAGTTTGGGATCGGATGACCGTGTGTGAGTTGTCCCAA
>NDFZ01004836.1:164688-176177 GCA_002192655.3 Mamestra configurata
ACGCACTGGTGTTGGCGACGTCGGCGGGGAGAAATACTCGTCGCTGGAGCTCGACGCGACTGCAACCGCCGGTGACATTGGTGATCTGCTGTCCGGCGGCGGCGAGGCGGAGCTGAGCGACGGGTCCGGGGATGGTGGGCGTGCGCGTCGTGAAGCTGCTCTCGTCAGCATATTATTATTATTGCTTCCATACTTTTATTGATCATTAATATTTCAATACGAAGTGACATACGTCATCTGTCCGGGTAGTGAGTTTTTCTTCCTTTTCGTTCATTTTTTTTCGCTTTATGGGTTCTGAAGAGTCTTTTTAATTGAATTTATTTCTTTCTGGAGGCTTTGTGTGAGAAAATTGCTCAAAAATCAGGTTAAAAAAGTGTTATTTCCAATTTAAATCTTCGTGAGTGAAAAAACGACTTGTGTTGCTAACGAGAGTTGCCATTATTATTATTATTATTATTATTATTATTTACGAGAATAGCGAGTGAGAAACTGCTAAAGTAAAATTGAATCAAATCCATGCTCTGGTACATAGCAAAAAAGCTTAAATCCTCCATATACGAACCAGAAGGTTAGTTTACCGTTTCAGTCATAAAAGGCTGTTATAATTCATCACGTCTAGGATGGAAAAGCAACTGCAAGAAACTTTATCTAGTACCTAATAACCAGTGATCGGATAATCAGGCGCAAATATACCTAAACTTCACTTTTATTCCCACGAAAGTATAATAATACGGACATGCTTTTCAGAATCCCGGATCCCAGAATCGTTCGAAATTCTTGAGATTGCTAAATGCCCGCATACAAAATATAGTTAGAACTCGTTGTAAACTCTCATTGTAATTTTTTATAGGTATTCTATTAGTTTTGTATAAAATAAAGATACTAAATCAAAGTAACGACTGCCATAATTTCATTAAGTTTGTTATAGTTGTTTTTACAAAAATTTTCAAAACCGGGAACCCGGTATTACTTATTTATTCAGAAAGGAATGTCCATATTATTCTTTCACGGGAAGAAGTTTAGGTATGTAAGCACCCGATTATTCGATCACTGCTAATAACTTTATCTATTTCTAAGGCTCCACAGCCCCACATCATTACATCACCCACCTATTCCTCACAAACATAAAGCGGCCCCGAGACAATCAATGTCAATTGTCAATGTGCTACGTTATTGACAATTGCAATTGAAGTACTGTAACACTAGCGGACTCACGCTAGTGTTACTTACTGATATTATTATAAAATAAAACTATGTTTAATATTTAAAATTCAAAATATATTTGGCGTCTGCCTTAAACGAGTCCTGGTACCGGAGTCCCATATAAAAACAACACATATTTTCATATTCCTAATTCAAATTCGCTTTTACGTTTTGCCAGACGCTTCCAAAGCGCTACCTTGTCTGCCAGAAACCTCGAGCCAAGGAGATCCTCCTGACAGTACAATTGCTGCAGTTTTCAATGTCTTTGCGGCCAGTATGCTTTTTGGCATTGGAACAGTCGGTGTTTGCACAGGCAGCTAGGGGCAATGTCACTGCTGTCAGAAGTGCGAATGATAGAAACGATTGTCAATGACTCAGTTAAACGATCAATTGGTAGCTTCAGTGACTCTTGTCAATAATATATATTTTTTTAAATAATGTAGCGTATCCTGTGATAGGCACCTTTTGGCCTCGTACATATTAAATTCATTCTGTTCTAGTTACTATTCATTATTTTTTTATGAAAACACACAGAAAAGTCAATTCAATTTTGTATCTTAATTTTATTTATTGTACACCTACCACAGTATAGTTTGTAACCCAAAGGTTGACTGGTAGAGAATGCCTTGATGCATTAAGTCCGCCCATGTACCACTATTGTGCATAAAGTTTAAATAAATAAATAAAAGTACAATAAATTAAAACTTATTTCATTTATTGTACTTTTCTGTGTGTTTTGTGCGAGTCCCAAATTAATATTTTTCTTCTTTTTCTTTCTAAATGTTTTATTAATTGCTTTCAATCACGTAACTGCAATTGACAAGCGCTTCAATTGTACTTGTAAACGACGAATGGCAATTGACAATAACGTAGCACATTGACAATTGTCATTAAACGTCTCGTGGACGCTTCTCAGAATCTTCCTCCACCATGTCAACAATTTGTCCAAACAAAGTGATGACGTAAGCGGTGACGTCACACCGTGACGACCACGTAACTTCTAAACAGACACCTCTGTGACAGCTGACCCTTTATCATATCGCAATGTATGATGTGCCATCACGCCTATCGCATATAACATAGGTGACAGAAAATAATGTATGGGGAATTTAGTTTTGTGTGAATTATGTTGACCCTTGTGACCATGGGTATAACATAATAAGCTATGGATACGCCCACGCAACCATTAGGTATATAACTAAGCTTCAAAAAATAAAATAAAATTAGATGGTTATTGTTATACACTGTTCCTACTGGTATACCTACTCCTGGGTGTACACCACCAGGATAAGCAAAACGGCTGCGCAAGTCGAGCTTCAAGGTCAAGCAACGCTTTCTAAGGTCGGTCCGTGGATGGATAACCATTATGTATATACCCAATCTACATTATATACCGAGACACCTCCGTGCCTCGGAAAGCACGTTAAGCCGTTGATCCTGGCTGTCATAAGTAAGTTTTGGGCAGTAATTACGGGGTACTCAGAAGCCAGAAAATCTGAGTCCAGTCTTGCCAAGAAGTACCGTGTTACCTAGTTAATGGGTTGTGAAGGTCTGGTAGGCAGCCGCTCTACGTAAAACACTGGTATTCAGCTGCATCCGGTAAGACTGGAAGCCTAACATAATCGGAAAAATGCTAGACAGACTGTTCGGTGTACTGGACAAACAATTTGAGAAAGGGTGGAAATAGTTATTATCATGGGTTGCGCGGTGATAACATCTACCATCAATTATTATCCCTAATATTATAAATCGGAAAGTGACTTTGTTATTTGTTACGCTTTCGCGTCTAAATCGATAATGATATTTTTGTGTAAAGAGATAGATGAGACGCTGGACGTGGTTATAGGCCGCAGAAGCTGGTCTATAAACAGTACTAAAATAAATTTTCAGCAGTACATAGAGCCTTCCTTAAGGTAACTGGTAACTCAGTAGCCTGTATCATCCCACTGCCTTAAGACATAACCTTCTAATTAATTCACACTTTCCTACAATTAAAATTAATCCATCATAAAATTTTATTGCCCTACAAAACTACTTTAAATATTATAAAATCATTGAATACTTAATTAACCAATGCTAAGATAATTACTACTAATCTGAGCTTAAAACAGCTTTCCCTTAAGAACATGTGATTAAGTTTACATAATAAATTACAAATTCCACAATCCATATATTTTTGTCAAGGTCCTTCAACAACTTTCAATAGTTTTGATAGAACTGTTGGATAATTCACATGTGCAATGGTCATGGTATATTTATACTATTGAGCCTAATTTTGCAGTTTCCCTGCGTCATACATATTCTTATCAACTATACTAAAAGTATTTCTTTTGTGTCGGGTCTGAAAGTCTGACGAGGTTCGTGAGTTAGTAATCATTTATTTAGCACAGGATTAGCCGAGGTCACATCAGTGTTGTACAAATAAGGTGAACCTGGGTGAACCGATCCGAAGTGACATAGTATCAGCGATAGCAAAGATTGAAATAATAATGATAGGGTAATAAAGATTGACACGAGACACTCGCTACTAACCACATGACATTAATGGCAATCCTATATATTTTGGATTTTAAGACAATCACATTAATCGTCAAGAGCCCAATATGTATCAGGCTTTACACACTTAAGGAACAGTCTAAAGGTCCCACATATCAGGGCCGTGCCCGGTATTTGAAAATACCGTGATCCAACTCGCCCCGGGGATAGCCCGGACACGGAATTGTGTGAACGGGTTCGAATAAAATGTACGCACCGATTTTTTTTTGAGCGCCTGTTGGATCCTCCTTCTCGATATAGGTATGTGCTGGTATCTTGGTCTACCTTTAAGGTCATTTCCAACACCCATAACTATTACCATGGGTATTCGCATGTCATATGTATGTGGTATGTAAACATTGTTTACGTCATCATTACGCCACCCGGCCGCGTGAGTGCGCTTGCATAGCATTACCCTACTGAGCAGCCTATTGGGGCTAGCACTGTTTTTATATGTAAAACTTAGTTGTTAGCTATGCGCGAATTGTTTTATTGATGTTTTTAGATAGTTCTGATGTAGAGAATTTAAATTCAAATGTGAATGTAAATTAGAGAATAGTTTTTGAAGAGTTTTTGACAGTTTCCTTTCATTTAATAGTACAAGTATGTTATACAACTTTTAGATGTAGAGGTATGGCTACCTTATTACGACTCCCCACTGCTGGGCAACGGCCTCTCTCTCCCCCATTTCCACTCAACTCTGTCGTTTGCGAGTACGGGCTAGTCTTTTTGGTAGGAGCCGCCATCTTGGCCTTGGTCTGCCGCGATGTGGTCTGGCATTTAATGGGACCCGTTCTGGGTTATTTTTACCCATTTCTTATATGACATGCTACAGGCGAACCAATCCTTTGCGGGCACAGTCCGAGATACGATTCCCCAGGTTACTGTGCTTCATTGCTCGCTGTTAAACCTCGAGCTTGGATCTTTGCAGAAGTGTCAAAGATCTACGGTTTTTCAATTCTGTTGAAATAAGAAAAGACCTAGGTGAGGAATAATTGATAGGCCAATAGTAGTACAACCATGACAATTAGATGAAAAGAAAGAACATCTAATCATAAAAGTAAAATAATGTAACACCTTGTGTAAACACTTTCCTTTTGTCTGCATGTTACATAATCGTTAACAATAGCCTCCAGCTAGGACTGCCAAATATAGTAAAGTAACACAAATTAGCAGGCGTTCCACAACTATCAATCAATCATGCAGGAGCGTGGTCTACGCCCAGAGGTCACTCGGGGTCAAACCAGACAATCGCTAAACAATGACCGGTTGCCTTTACATTGATTTCTCTATTTAGCAAGACGGCTCATAATATTTACAACCTGTTTTTTAACATTCTAGTATTCGTACCTGCTTAATGAGGTATTCTTATTTCATAACGACGGTGTCAAAGAACAAGTTACTAAGTTCCTACTTTTTGCAAACCAAGAAATATAATTAGTGAAGTAGGAACCTATGTGGGTCAAAGAGATTAACCCCATGTCCCTAAGCAGGACGGTTTTGAAAAGGGTCGGTAAAGTGCTGACGAAAGGTTCTGGAGTGGCGACTGCATACGGAAGAAGCGGTGTTGGTAGGCCTCCCACAAGGTGGACCGATGACGGAAAAGACCGCGGGAATCCGATGCATGCGAGACTCACCAGTTTATGTGGCGACACTTGGGAAAAGCTATGTCCAACAGTGGACCTCTTTTGGCTGAAATGATGATGATGTAAGCCCGAGCTGGACCAAATAACGTAGCAGGAAAAGAAAAAGAAACTATAAGGCTACCTGACCATCATGAAGGAATGTTATTAATTGCAAACAAACACAAATTCCATGAAGTAGTTCCTGTGTAGAATTTAAACAGGTTCTTGTCCTTAGATGTAATGGATAGATCATGATGAGACCGTAACCGTGTCGTCAATAACGCACGGAGCTGACCCAGACCGTGGAGACACGAGACCAAGGCTGCCACAGATGTGATCGAGAGACATATGATCAGATTGTGGACGTGATTTTTGTTTTTTTTTAAGGATGGGAAATCATCAAATGACTTCTTCCGCTCTGGGTGGAGCGGAAGGGCGTGTCAGACTCCTACTGACTAAAACCCATCCGTGTTCCTTCTAAATCCCTTTGCGTTCCAGGGCCGCGATGACTCTTTCGAACAAATTCCGCAACCCTGGCAGGCTCTGGCCTTAGCGGGCCCCGTCTTCTATGCTGACATCTCTTTGAGGCGCGCGTGAAACACAACGCGCCATCGACCCGGGCCTGGTGGTAATCGGACAGCGAGCCACCCAACGCTCGCCGTCCGCAGACCCGCGCCTACGGTGGCCGGGCGATCGCCCTGCGACTCCCGACGCCCGGGGCGTCTTCTCCTGTAGATTGTGAACGTGATGTACCTACCGTTTTGGACTTATTACAAAAGTTGAAGAACATCTCGCAATAGATGTTCCTATTGGATTCATAGGTGCAGTGCTTTCTATGCGAATCCAGTTAAGAGGAAGGGAAAAAGGAGGACTGAGAATAAAATTACGGTTTTAGATTGTGAGATTTCAAGGTTACAGTTAACCTGTATTCAAATGCGATCTCTGTCTTATAATTGGTTATGTAAACTTTACTGTTTCCAATGTTAACCTAAGCCCAACCAAGGAAGTGCTAACTGTTTTGCGGTTAATTCCCAATGCCATTCATTTCACCCTCGGTCTCCTAATGTGTGTTTAAGCGATGGAGTAAGTATAAAACTCGCAGTAGGTCCTGTGTTATAGAAAATCGTATCGTTCCCGTATCGTTAACTATAACTGTCTGAACCGTGCCGTAATGAGTGGGTGTAAGTGCGGCATGTGCTTATAAACAAATAGTAATAATAACTCTGCGGAGGTCGTTCTCAATAACAGTTATTATTTGTAAGCTTAAGTAAGTGCGTGTGAGAACTATTGTTGGGGATCCACAAGGGAAAATGAAATAAAACTGTGTTTCAAATCTGTTTAGTTCGTAGACATAAGAAGATCGCAAATAACAAAGGTATAGATTAAACCCGCTTCAAATAGATATCTTCTGTATTCGTATCTGCTCTAATCTACTTTCTTCAGTGTCCTACACAATTCCATTCTCATTATCATCAAAAGCAAGCAGGTTTAACGAGGGGTGTTTTCTGCAGTCACAAGACTCCAAAATGAGGCGAACTCGGATTTCAAAAGGTTACAACCTAACCTACATAAATTAGACGACACCTGACAACTCACAGGGTCTTATTGCAAAATTTTCTCGACCTATTTGCTTCGTTTAGGGGCCAAATTGTTTATGACTATGACCAGTACTTGGCCCCAATATGCGGAACCATAAACCCCCGTTATAGTATAACTGCTCTCCATATAATGACATCACACGTTGCGCGGTGCTCATCACGCGAGCATTCCGATTGACCTTTGTCGCTGGACCCTATTTGTGCAGTTTCGACATAATACCTGCAGTTATTACTGGCATTAAAAGAGGCTTAGATTTTTGGAGTAACAATTGGACGTAATATGAAATCTGGTTCAAGAATATTTTGAAACGTCCTACTCAATCACCAACCAGTAAATGGCTACTAATAAACATGGGATTCCTCATAACCACTGCCACGAGAATACTTGTCATTCCACTCGCTTAGTTTCTTGTTCTTCTTCGCGTTGCTGGTATGACAGTAACTTAGATCTGATTTGCTACAGTGTTCAGCGGGTGTTGGATGGGTTTCCTGACAGTGGAACTGCCAATTTCAGAAAGCTGTGTCTGCTTCTTAATCTTAGGTAGTTGAACACCAATTAATGGCAGGCTAGTGTGACACACTCTTGTTTTTAGTTTTCGACTTAGCTTAGGCTAGGTGGTCACTAATCCATCTATTGTTTTTGTTGTTTGGTCACCGTATCACATCGAAGAAGAGGACGCTATTGACCACCTTTTTTATCGCTTTTTCCGACATCTGTAGGTGAAGATTAAGCTTAACCAGCGTCAGACAGCATCAGCCTGTCTGACATGACATATCGCTGGAATGCACCTATTTAGTACAGCCGCCAGGCTCAGCACAAACCTAGGTTTTGGCGAATAGTTTTTTGTTTGTTATTTCTATGTCCCTTGCGTGTTTCATGAGTGTGCTAAATACATTTTATTCTTTCTTTCTTCAAAACCAAGATAGTGAAATTAATCTCTGCTTGTACTGTCTGGTATTACAATGCGTGAAGATAATGATAGCGATCTAGCAAATTCGTGACGAGTTGCGCGTCTACGAGATTTATGAGGTGTGAACGTTACGTGTTTCTAATTAACGTAGGTTCTTATTGTTTGTGAAGTGAATGAGTTACTACCGACGGCCAGATGTTCTCCTGAGGTTAAGGTGGAAGCTCTATTTATTACAACTTTAAGACCCAGAAACCATACCAGGGTCCCTACTATGAAGTCTTAAAACGATCATGATTCCGCTCTAAGAGCCACGGAGCGATACATAGCGAGTAACACTATCCCGTTTACATCATCGCAATTGGATGGCATTAGCTCGTCATAGTAGGGCTGCAGTATGCGATCAAGCAAACCTAGTTGTAAAGAATCTGTCTACTGCCTTGATAGTCAAATAAAGTTTTCATAAATAAATGAGTCTACCTAGCCACTTACCACCTATATTAGGGTCGGCTTCCAGTCAAAACAGGATGCAGCAGAATACCATTATTTTACATAACATTCAGTATTTTACATTTTCTCAATCTATTACGTCTGTCAAAGATCTAAAATTGACAGCCGAGACCGTTGGTCTCGGCTGTCAATTTTAGATCTTTATTCATATTCATAACGTGCTCTCTGAGGCTCGGAGGAATCTCTGTATGTTAAGACGGTCAACGCCAAACTATTCTGTAAATATAGATAGATTACCTCACAGACCAAAAAATGATGGCAAATTAAATATTACATCCCATGCAACAAGGCTTGCAACATTAGACATATCTCACAAGAAGCCAAGTTGCAGTAATTAGCAATAATACATTATGTAACGCCGCGGGTGGAACGACCATTACGACCATTACGGACGGTAGTTACTTCTCCTTAGCTATTAGGAATTAAGAAGGCCAAGGGGTCAATAGCTAAATATTTTAGAATGTAAAAATGTTTTTACAATAACTTGGAATCTGTATTTCTAGATACATGTAACTTATACTTACTTGAAGTCTGCAAATAGTGGACAGATTTCATCTTAGCTAACTTAATATTTCTTTTTTATCATATTTGATTTTAAAAAACTAACGAAATTTAGATGTAGTGTAGGTGTGCCTCTGCCTAATGCCCTTCGGTTAACATAGGCGCGTTCTCATGTGTGACATAGGCATCTTGACATGTGTGAATGGTTATAAAAATTGACTTTCGTTAAAAACCCGACCGCTAAAAAGGACCAAAAAGTTCGAAAGCAGTCGCTTTTAATCTGATGCAGTTGGTGCCACTTATTACAGATTTGATGCCACAAACTTCTTCAGACTGCTTGAAAACCAGCTCTACTACGCGTATTTGTCTCTATGCGTCGCTTCGTAAAATAGTCTATTTGCGCCTCGCAGTCGGACAAAAAAAAAACGGTTCCTGTAAAACCCAATTTAAGATTCATGTTTCCAAATTTGGGCCTTCCTGTGACACAATCCTGGACACAATAAATAAATGCGACTCCTCTGGTAGGTATTGCACTAGTCTACTTGTTTGCCACTCTGTGGCATAAACCTATTAAACTAAGACTAAAACACTAAGGGCAATGAGCCAATAACTGCAATATCGCCTCATCCTTTGTTGAATTTCTCGGCTATCATCATCACTTTAACCAATAAGACTCCTTCCCTTCTGACAATTTTCTCGGTTATCATCACGCTTATCAATCATCACACCTCCACCGCTACTGATACAATCTACAAGCTCTTAATCACCCAGATAATAATCTTAATGAACCAATAACACATGTCCCGACTGACTTCCGAATTCGTAATCAATCCTATTCGTTCGAGACGGCAATTTATCACGGCCGTTAAAAATAAACTGGTTGATGTAACTTTCAACTGATTTTGATTGAATTAATTTTAATTTGCATCAAAACAGGTTTATTACCTACCTAGCTATTATGTTAATTTTTTGTTCGAGATGATAATATTATATATACATATATGTATACGAGGTGAATTTTTAAAGGGTGCCTGGGTGGCCAAATCCGAAACTATGAGAAATATCGAAAATATCGGAAAGGAGTCACGAGACCGATTTTAATGAAAACTAAAACTGTATTATTGTATTTTTGAAAAATCTGTTCTTCTGGCCTTGAATCGAACCGCTTGATTTTGAAAATTAAAACACATAAGTATTAAGGATCAAATTTTTGGAAGTAATAACACATGGCAAACTGAAGGAAAGTGCTCATTTTTTACAAATTACTTTTTAGATATCTGACTTAACCTACCCTCCTAAACCGCAACTGATTTTTTTCAAAAATCCAATGATGCCATTGTAGATTCTTGGGCCCAATATGATTGAAAACTAAATCTGCATCATAGATTTTTGAAAATTTTGTTGTGATTCGTTTTTTGAAAAAATAAAATTAGATTTGTTAAAAATTAGCACTTTTCTTCAGTTTGCCATATGTTATTACTTCGCAGAATTTGATCCTTATTAGCGACACTTCCGGATGGTGTAATAATACAGGATGTGTTTTTTTCCAAAAGCTTTTTTTTTTTCAAAAAATTGGTATTTTTCAAAAATCCAATAATGCAGTTTTAGTTTTCATCAAAATCGGGACTCCTTTCAGTGTTATTTGATATTCCTCATAGTTTCAAATTTGGCCATCCACACACAATTTAAATATTCACCCTGTATAGTGAGTTAATGTTGATATACATAGAACATATCATAATGCCTGTTTCCTAGAAGGGTAAGGCACAGGTCAAGCAAAAGCGCAACCAAATTTAATTTTATTACAAGATAGACCTTTGACTACAATCTCACCTGATGGAAAGGGATGATGTGGTCGATTACGGAGCACGCTTGCCTAGAAGTCACCTACTCACTCTTGACTTCAAAACCTCCAGGTTGTAGCTATCAGAAAACACAAGCACACTGCTGCTAATCAAGGCTCCTGCCACAGGGGCCACTATTGGCGGAATCAAAAGCTCACCAAGAATTAAAGTGTCTAAATAAAGTGATTTGGTAAAACAAATAACGATTAGTATTGAAAGAGGTCTGCAGGTCACTTCACACCTCTCTGTAATACTCTGCTGGTGACATTTGTCCAAGTCGAGAGCCAACGAGTAGGTATGTAGCCATCACCAAGTGAATGTTTAGCCGCCATTGGTGCTACCGTACGACAACAATAAGGAAAGGGTCACACAATGGCACCATGCTGCAGTGCTCAGATCTAACTAAAATATTATCAGTAATGATTTGTTTTGTTTGTGATTAGCAATATACCTTTGCAGGCTTCGTCATTACCTAGTTAAATCCATGGTCCGGAGCGAGGAGGCTTGGGAAGCGGTCACCTCCTTCTGCGAAACAGTAATGCTATCGAAGGAGGAGGCGGGCCGCGCGAGGGAGAGACAAGGCCTTCGCCCCAACCGCCGCTACAGAAGAAGACGTCCCGGGCGTCGGGAGTCGCAGGGTGATCCCCGGCTACCGTAGGCGCGGGCCTGCGGACGGCGAGCGTTGGGTGGCTCGCTGTCCGATCACCACCAGGCCCGGGTCGATGGCGCGTTGTGTTTCACGCGCGCCTCAAAGAGATGTCAGCA